>AWOL01S0009539.1:54054-70020 GCA_000715115.1 Nicotiana otophora | reverse complement strand
ATATAGTTGAATTTATACGTAGTTCCAAGGATATGTGGTTTAATCTAATACGAGAAATGTAATGATAAGTATCAGCGTGAATTTAGATGGGAGTAAATATGGGATAGACAAGACTATCTAGAATAAATGAATCTTAGAATTTCACAAACAGAATCAATCTAAGAAAACTGGAAAAAAGACTCTCGCTTCTAAAGAAATATCTTGCTTTCTATTTCAATCTATACTTTTGGAAAAAATATGCCTCTAAGAGATGGTAGTCAAGCCCCTTTTATAATGGAGGGATTTGGCTCCAAGTATAATAAAATAATATTTAGTGGGAGACCCATGATAAGCCAGCTTTTCCGTAATTTATGTCAAGATTCTTTCTAGTGGGATTGCAACGGTTCTTGTCTGTGAGCTCGATCTTGCTGAAAGACGTCGGCCTTGGTTNTAGTTGAGCTATCGCTACTTGTTGGGCTTGTAGCATTTCGAAGATCATACGCAGGCTGGTCCCGATTTCCCCTGCATTTTGTGTGTCTCGGGCTACGGATCGAGCTCCGCCCTGAATGCTTCTTTCCTGTTCGGAACGTTGATTTGCCTCCAAAGCTATTTGTGAGTTGACATCCAATGGTATTTCGGCTCGAATCTCGGTGCCATTATCAATTGGCCTCCCGGCCACGGGTGCCAAGTTATTGGTTTCATCTTGAAGGCCGACTCCGTTATCGATTGGTGAGGCTATTTGATGGTTGTTTGTAGTATGTTTTCAGATTTATATCAAATAACCACTGTTATCCTCGGCCCCACGGTGGGCGCCAAACTGTTTACCCGAAAAAATAGATATAGTTGAATTTATACGTAGTTCCAAGGATATGTGGTTTAATCTAATACGAGAAATGTAATGATAAGTATCAGCGTGAATTTAGATGGGAGTAAATATGGGATAGACAAGACTATCTAGAATAAATGAATCTTAGAATTTCACAAACAGAATCAATCTAAGAAAACTGGAAAAAAGACTCTCGCTTCTAAAGAAATATCTTGCTTTCTATTTCAATCTATACTTTTGGAAAAAATATGCCTCTAAGAGATGGTAGTCAAGCCCCTTTTATAATGGAGGGATTTGGCTCCAAGTATAATAAAATAATATTTAGTGGGAGACCCATGATAAGCCAGCTTTTCCGTAATTTATGTCAAGATTCTTTCTAGTGGGATTGCAACGGTTCTTGTCTGTGAGCTCGATCTTGCTGAAAGACGTCGGCCTTGGTTTAAGCTCGATTTCGGTTCGAGCCCGATCTTGGTCCGAGCCCCCGAGTTGCTTCGAGGTCGAGGCCAGTGCTGGCCGGTATATTTATTCTGTGTCGATTTCCACTCGAGCTCGATAATGGTCTTAGCACGGGTCGGCCTGATCGGATTTAAAATTTGGTTTGTTGCACCTTCGGTCATCGTTCGAACTCGATCGGCCATCGTTCGAACTCGATCGGTCGTGCTAAAGAGGAAATCTGTTTCGACCGTACACAAAAGACAACGACAAGTTATTACGGAATTAATTTAAATAAAAAACTCAAAAACAAATACTATGAGATAGAGAAAAATTAATTAATATTTATTACTTGAAGACATGTAATACCCTTGTTGTATCATAAGTCGGAAACGAAGAGCAAGAAAGTAAAGGTTTTCAATTTCACTTTGTTTGGACGAATCAAAGATGTGTCAATATCAAAATAGTATATATGTTATTTCTGATCATCGGAGTGTGTCGACAAAAAAAGTTTAATTAATGGAACTTAAAAGGCCAAATACTTGGACGGTCCTTAAACTTTACTCTAGTTTCTATTTTGACGTTGTAATTAAAGCTATTACCTATTGAACACTCTAACTCAAATTAAGGTGTGCATATTAAATCAGTGGCAGGGCCAGAATTTTCATCAAGGGGTGTCAAAAAATAAATAATTAGCTACATCAAAAAGTCGAGGGGAGTCAACGTATAATATATATACATAAAATATAAAAAGTTATCTAGCAATATAGTGTAATATTTTGGCAAAGGTGGTTCAATGTGGCTCCGCCACTATATTAAACACTAAGAACTTAGTCCCAAAAACAAATGTGTGAAGCTCAAACGCCACTAGCGTGGAAATATAACCGCTGCAAAAATGGCATATCATTAAAACAAGCCACATCGGTTAAAAAAAAACATAGTATTATTTCTTTTTGTTGTAAAAAAGCAACTTGGATTACTAACTGCTGGTCGTTGTACCCCTTACTCGTTGTACCCTTAAATAACTCGCCACGTGGACTAATGGTATGTTGACATGTGGCATAAGAGTCAAAGGGATAAAGAAGAACGAAGGTTAAGGAAAGCATGAGTAAAACATCGACGGGATCGCTTACAAAGATAGCGTACCTCACAGTTGGAAAAGAATAAATAGGCGCAGGATGGATAATTAAAGACCACGATGAAGGAAGGTTCATTAATAACCACGAATGTGGAATGAAATCGATATAATCCCTGATTGTACACAATTGGTTATTATTACCATAATCGTTACAAATTATCCAAAAAATGGGTAATCAATATAATAAATATTAGTAACGGGGGAGAATTAAGTAGGGCAAAATAATTACATATTATATTCTTATATAAACCCTCTTACCATATCTTGTACGATCATTAAGGAATTCACGAAATTATATTGTCAATCACTTATATTGTATTCTATGTTATTTGAAGATTCCTGTTCACTCTTCTTGGAATGAAGTTGCGATTATCAATACGATATCTTTTTCCTTATTCTCTCAATATTTTGTTTTCATTATTTATTATTCATCTATATTAGGAAAGTGAAGTAAAATTGATTATTAGAAACCCAAATTATTCTATTATTGTTACCTGTAAAATAATACATTTGAATTTGTAACGTGGTTTATAGACACGTGAGTTAATTTGATCCAAGAATATAAAATAACTAAGAAAAAAATTAAATTAATTAAACAAACTTGAATAAAATATAAGCCTGGCTATGGAATGAACTTCTCCGAAAGCAATAATGAGTAGCAATGTCAAGAACAAAAGAAAGAATGTTGTTTAATAGAATAAGAGCTAGTTTTGCCTTTTTTGCATACAAAATATTTCATGTCCTACTATGGAAACAAATTCTCCTATTTATACCTCAATTCAAGGAGACAAGATCCCCAAATCAAGATCTTCTTTAATATGAATAAAACCCCCCTTGATGGATGCATAACGATTGAGCATTAATGCAAAGATTCTTTGTAACAGCTGCTTATTGAATGCTGTCTTTTCCAACCGATGTCTTTTTTTCGTATCTTTGTCCTCGGTTCCAACGCCTTCAGAACTTATTCAACACCGGTGCCAGCTATTGGTTGATTCATATCTTACTCGTATTTACTTTCACATGTCAACTCGTCGAGCATCTACCTGTCGTTCATCAATTTTACCCCGTACAGATAGTCCTCCTACTTTTCGGTAACAAAACCTTTTTTTATCGGAAAGTAGATAAGACCTCTTTCCTTGGTGGGAAAAGTTTCAAACTATTTCTGACACTTGAAAGGACGTATGTCTCCTTGCATCTAATTAGCCGGATACATGTTAACCTGTGAGGCAAATATTGTCACCAGATTTCAAGGTAATGATGACCATGAATTCTGCCGCCTATAAACTTCTCCATTACTTATTACTTTTACTTTTCTTGTTTTGCAAATTCTTCTTCTTCTAATCTCCTTAGAGCTTTTCTGCAAACCCCTCTTTCTCAGTAAAATTTTCTTACCCAGATTTTCTATCACCGTGTCTTCTACTACTTTTGTCCCCGAAAACTCTGGACTTTATATCGATGGTGGCCCTTCTAAGAAGAACAAAACCAAGGAGGCCGATGCCGGTCCTCCTACCACAAACATAATCATCCCCTCTTAATTGAATTTTGAGACGAATCTTCAAGTACAAAAGGAACCCATCAACCCCAAAAATGACAGAAATTGGCCTGCTAGCATATATCCTTCATCCATTCATCCTGCTAGTATCCCTTTCATGAAAGAAGATTGCGACAGGAAAGAATATTGAAATTTTAGCCCCCAATAAAGTGGAAAGGGTCACCTTCAGTAAACCGGGGTTCATGTATGTTTATACATACCCTTTTACTCTAAAAATGGATCAAGACATTGATCCCATTATTTTAGAGTTTTGCCACCACTATCAAATCTGCTTGGCTTAGGTAAGCCCATCAATATGGCGTATGGTGGCTTGCCTTCGGGTATTGTGCTCCCGGGTCGGAGAAACCCTTACTCTTGCCCATTTGATTAATCTCTACTCCCTTAAGAATTTCTATGGAGGCATGATCAAACTCAGCAAAAACGGTCACCATACCATTGTTACCAGTGTCGATGATGATAACGACCGTGGCCGGATGGAAAGGTTCGTTGTCATCGCCACCAGGGACATCCTTCCAGCAACAACACCTTATATCCCAGAATCTTGGAACTTTGCTCGTAAGTTGCTTTGATATCTTTTTTCTTTTACGTTAAAGAAAATCCATTCTTTTACTAATTTCTATTTTTCTTATTTCAGCTATCCGTTGGGTTCAATCATCGGTTCAGAACCTGGCCCAATGGGTACGTAAGATTTTAGATATTTACACACCAACTGGAAGGCCAAGAACCGTGGTAAATAAAACATTTCCTTTTTTCCTTTTCAATCTCAAAAATGACTTAGTACTAGTTTGTTGACTCCCTTTCGCTATACACAGGTCTTCCGGAGGGGTCTTCTGTCTGCCTCGTTGTTGAGGTTTCGCTTGACCCAACGGTAGCTCAATAACAAATTCAAGCAATCATTGACCGGAAGAGAGTTCGTGATGCCTCTCTTACTTTCGGTGAAAGTTCATCTTTTTTGAGTCCCCAGCCCAAGGAGAAAAAACCAAAAAATAAACATACCTCCAAAGCTGATATTCAGGAGAAGCCTTCAACAAAAGAAATTCAAACTGGACCAACCACAATGGTCCTTGATGAAGAAGAAACCGGAGATGATGTCAAAACAGTTTCTCTTCAAAGAAGAAGAAAATGATCTCCCTCTACTTAACCGGATGCCCAACATGATGAAATTCGAGGACTCTTCACTGAAATGGGAATAGTTGAAAACGCTGAGTCCCATTATCGGGTTCCCGTTGTTGCTTCCGGTCAGAGGAGTTGTACCTCTGATATTCCTCCACCTCCTACTTCAGCATCAACTACAGCACTATCTGCTCCCGCTTCACCACCGGTCTCAACCGAAGAAATGGAAAATGTTCGTTCTCCTCAGTCACCAGATCATGGGAACACATAGAACACTTTCCCGGCACCCATCCGAAACCCCGATGGTAAATGTAGTATCATTCTTTCAGTTTTGAATGAATGCCACTTACTCTCCAAGCCGATGGGGGTCACCAACTACTTGAAGCCTTTGTCTTCGAACAAAGATTGCATAAAAATGGACGCTCTTTATTCTGAGTGTCTGATTAATATCAACATGCGCATTGCTGCTCAGATATCATTTTAATCTTCTTTTCTTCCCTTTTCTCTTTCTAGCCATTGTCCTTATAACTTTAATATTTGATATTTCATGCTAACTTCCTTGCCTCCAAAGGCTTATAAAAGATAATCTTGGAAAAAGAAGCACTTACTGCTGAACGAAATCAGTTTGCTGCTGAACGAGATCAATTCGTTGAGCGCCTCCCGATTTTAGAAGCTAATGTTGCTCAAATGGGAGATCTCAAAGACCGATTGGAGCAATCCGAGCAAGAGAAAATGGTTCACACTAGAGAGGCCGCTCAACTACACGAAGAGCTTAAGGAGTTAAAAGCCAAGTGGGCTAAGCTACAGGATGCTGTAACTGTTGCTGCCGAACGCGAGTCCGCTTCCATGGAGCAAATCAATAACTTGGAAGCAAGCTTACGTTTCAAAACCGAGGAAGTTGCTGCTGCCGAGGAGAAGTGAGCTAGGATGGAGGAAAGGCTAAAAAAGGTTATGCACCAGAACAATGAACACGCAAGGACAAATACTAACCTTTTGCAGACCTATGACATCGTGAGGGCTGAAAACAAACAATTGCAATTCAAAATCAAGAAGCTTCGAGCCATACTCTAAGATCAAGAAGACTCGTTCCTCCTTGAAAATACTTATGCAGTTTATCATATGAGGAGGAAAACTTTGGAGGAGGCCAAAGAAGGCATTGCAAATATAAATGGTTGCATCACTAAGGTTCATGAATTGGAGACAAGTGCCTTCGACAACATTCCTGCTCGACCCACTGCTTCAAGCTCTTCGAACACCAGTTCTGAGTCTTTGGGAATCGAAGAAGAACCTGAAGAAGGAGAAAAGGATAAGGATGAAGGTACTGGACCAGATGTGAAACATCCTTCATCTACAAAAGAGGCAAAAGGCACTTCTCTTCCTTCGGACTCCGCAGGCAAGACCAATTGATGTATATATTTTTCCCCCTTTGTAACTATGCCAAAACTTCTTATACAGTTTGGCATTTTAAGAAATGAAAGATATCTTTTGCTTAATTACTGTGAGAAAATATTAGTTTTATTTGATAAAGCTTGGGAATCTTTTACATACGATAACTTTAATTTCAGGCATTTATACTTCCTGTGTCTACCCTTTGACTATGAGGGTTTTATAAGAGAGGGCCTTATATTTACGGTGCTCTTGAAGAGAATATACTGTTCATTCCGGCATAAGCATTTGAATTTTAACTACTTTCAAATGAAAAAGATATTAATATATCACTTGGACAAGAAATAAGAAAAAACAAAAGGACTTGGACTTATTCCTTCCATTTCTAAAAGTACATTTACATAAATATTTACTTGCTTAAGTAAATATAGCTTCCAATACATGTGGATAACTTGTACTACTTATTTATATGGGGCTGATCATGCAGTCCTCGGTCCTGATAAGATACAACTTTCGGTCCTAACAGTCCCCGGTCTTCATGACTCTTTCAGTGTTCTATTATACAATAGTTCCCCTAGTGTTCGGATGCTAAGTATGAGAATTAGAACACTAGAGTTCTTGCTATCGCCGATGATCCTTCTTCGTAGTATGCTTTACGTTGCTGATTCATTAAAAACCTTGCCAAAAAAACCCAATAGGGTCAAAAATTGGACAAAGAGAAAAGGAGTGCAGCACATATTATCAGTATCGATTAGTATCTTTAACAGTAATACCTTTTGAGATGAGCCACGTTCCAATTGCTAGGTAATTTTACTCCATCTTGATTTTCCAACTGATTTGAACCTTTACTGGTTAAAGCAGAAATCCGGTAAGGTCCTTCCCACACCGGTCCTAGCTTCCTAGCATTAACATCTTGTGTACTTTGAGTCACCTTCCGCAAAACCAAATCTTCAACTTTGAAATATCGAAGATTTGCTCTGCGGTTATGATATCTTTCCAACCATTGCTTTTGCGCCACCATCCTCACATATAATAAATTCCGATGCACTTCAAGCAAATCCAGCTTAATCAGCATTGCTTAATTATTTACCTCCCTATAAGCCTGGGAATACCTTATGGTCGGTTTCCCAATCTCCATCGAAATCAAAGCTTCCGCACCATACACAAGTGAAAAGGGTGTTTCTCCCATTCTTGACTTCTTCGTTGTTCGATATTCCCATAGCACTCCCGGTAGCTTTTCTGGCCAATTTCCTTTAGCATCTCCTAATTTCTTTTTGAGGTTCTGAATTATCACCTTGTTGGTTGACTCCGCTTGTCCGTTAGCACTTGGATGATATGAAGAAGATGTAATACCTTCAATCTTCAATCTTTCTAGAAACTTTGTGACTTTGGAACCCATAAATTGTGGCCCATTATCACATGAAATTATTTTGGTACTCCGAACTGACAAATAATATGATCCCAAATGAAATCAATCACTTCTCACTCTCAAATATTTTTGTAAGCACATGCTTCAACCCATTTAGTGAATTAGTTAGCTAAAATTAAAAGGAATTTTACCTGCCCGAGCCCTTGAGGCAAAAGACCAACTTTGTCCATCCGCCATTTCATGAATATCCACGGTGACACCACCGAATGCGGAAGCTCTGCCAGCTGATGCACTAATTGCACATAACATTGACATTTATCACATTTTTGTACAAATGCCTTTGCATCTTGTTCCATCCGAGGCCAATAATAACCAACCCTTATCAATTTAACAACCAACGAGTCTGCACCGGAATGATTTCCGCAAACCCCCTCATGAACTTCTCTCATCACATAATCACCCTCTAATATCCCTAAAACCGAGCCAATGGTCCTTGAAAAGACTTTCGGTATAATTGACCATCAACAAGGCAATAACGAGCAGCTTTAGTTCGTAGCTCCCGGGAAGCTTTAGGATCTTCATGCAATTTTCCATGCCTTAAATACTCTATAAACTCATTTCTCCAATCCCAAATTAGGTTTGTTGAATTAACTTCATAATACCCATCCACGTCTAGTACCGAGTGCAATAGCTGAACAACTGCACCTAAATCAACTCCTTTCATTTTTGTGCACGATCCTAAATTAGCCAATGCATCTGCCTCCATGTTCTCTTCCCTCGGGATATAAATTACCAACCACTCCCTGAATCGGGAAAATAAAACTTGAACTTTGTTCAAATGCTACTGCATGCGATCTTCTTTGGTGTCAAAAACTCCGTATATTTGGTTTACTACTAGCTGTGAATCACATTTTACTTCAATCACCTCAAAGCCTAGTCCCCGGGCTAATTCAATTCCTGCAACTAAAGCCTCGTACTCGAATTCATTGTTAGTCAAAGGAACAATTCTAATGGCATGTCTCAGTGTCTCTCCTGAATGAGTGATTAATACTACCCTAAGACCGAACCCTTTTACGTTGAAGGCTCCATCCGTAAATAGGATCCATACATCGGAAATAGTCTCTAATACTAGATTTGTTTCCTTAGCAGCTAAAGGCATCATACCACGACTAAAATCAGCCACAGAGTCAACCAAAACGTTTGACTTAATTGCAGTATGGGGTTTATATTCGATGTCAAATTCACTAAGTTCAACCGCCCATTTAGCCAACAAACCCGATAATTCAGGTTTATGAAGGATGCTCCTCAAGGAAAAAGTCATCACGATGGCTATGTGGTGACATTGAAAGTAAGGTCTAAGATTTCTATAGGAGACTATGAGAGCTAGAGACAACTTTTCCAGGTGCGAATAATATGTCTCCGCTCTCGATAAAATATTACTAACATAATAAACAGGAAATTGCGTACCTTGCTTATTCCGGATCAGAACTGTACTCACCGCAACTTCTGAAATCTCTAAATAAATTAATAATTTCTCACCCTCCTTCGCTTTTGACAACTGCGGAGGACTACATAAGTACCCTTTTAGGTCTTTCAACACTTTCTGGCGTTCCGGAGTCCACAAAAAATCTTTCTTCTTTTTCAAGAGTGAAAAGAAATGATGGCATTTCTCCGAGGATCTTGATGTGAATCTATTAAAATGGTATAGTTGAATTTGTAACGTGGTTTATAGACACGTGAATTAATTTATCCAAGAATATAAATAATTAAGAACAAAAATAAATTGATTAAACAAACCTGAATAAAATACAAGCCTGGTTGTAGAATTAACTTCTCTGAAAGCAATAATGAGAGCAATATCAAAAACAAAAGAAAGAATGTTGTTTAATAGAATAAGAGCCAGTTTTGCCTTTTTTGCATACAAAATATTTCGTGTCCTACTATGGATACATATTCTCCAATTTATAGCTTAATTCTAAGAGACAAGATTCCCAAATCATGCTCTTCGTTAATATGAATAAAACCCCTCTTGATGGCTGCATAATGGTTGAGCATTAATAAGAAGATTCTTTGTAATGGTTGCTCATTAGATGCTGTCTTTTCCAACTGATGTCTTCCTTTTAAATCTTTGTCCTCGGTTCCAACGCCTTTGGAACGTATTCAACACCGGTCATATGTTCATAACTGATGCCAGCTATTTATTGACTCATATCTTGTCTTTACTTCCACATGTCAACTTGTCGAGCATCCACCTGTCGTTCATAAATTTTACCCCATACAATTATTTGTTTTGACCACAAAAACTATTTTTTGGTTAAACAAATTGGTTCTGTTATCGGGAAGTTTAGTAATCTTTTCACTTTCCATTTATATATTTTGTCTTCAGCAACAAATTATGTTTGGCACAAATGAAATTGTTCAGGTTAAGGATGGACAACTAGAAAGGACTCCTCCACACCACACACCACACACCCACACATACTCCACAATGTTCACGAGAAAATACGCATGTCAAATCTGCTAATCGTAATGCTGGACAACAACATGAGGAACAATCAAATGAGCAAGATCACTTAAAGCAATTTATCACGCAGCAGATTAGTGAAGCTTTGCATATTTGTGCAAGTGGTTTACCGAGTGTTTTTCAGGCGGCTCCACCACCAGTAACACAACTGTGGAAAACCCTCATTCAGGACTTGAAAACTCGGGAAGTGAGGAAATACCAAATAATTCTGTAGCCAGAGGGTCAGGTACGCCAAATAATTCTAATTTACAAAATCTAGTTTTGACCTTGCAGAAACAGCTCAAGGAACAAAATGAGTAGATAGAACAAATACCGGGAGTACCGCCCATGATTAAAGGAGTAGATATTGACAAGTATTCATAGCTACCATGGAAGCCTAGTGCAACACCGTTACCAATACTGAAAAAGTTCAAGATAACCGATATTCTCAAGTATGATGGGACTACTGACCCACAAGATCACGTCACTGCATTTACTACAGGAGTCACAGGCAACGATTTAACCAAGCAAGAAATCGAATACAAAAGGGACACTAACATGGTATTCTCTTTTACCTGAAAATTCAATTGACTCCTTTGCTCAGCTTCAGAAAAGCACATTCAGGAGCTCAAAGAGTAGAGAAAAGAATGGAAGATATATTCAAGGTAAAATAAGGGAGTACAGAATTGCTCAGAGAATTCGTGGATCGATTCCAGCAGAAATATTGATGTTACCTCGTGTACCTAATAGTTAGGAAGCAATGGCATTTGCAAGCAACTTGAATGAGAGAAGTTCAGAAGCCAGAAGATTAAAGGAAAGCTCACGTGACTTTCCTGCAACTACATGGCATGATGTTTATAATAGGTACAACACAAAGTTACAGATAGAAGAAGATACGGTGTCCCAACCGAATGTGGAGGAGAGGTTCAGACCTAGACACTCAGAATTAGAAAGGAGATCCGAAAAATAAGTACGAACCTTACATGGGACTTGCGGGACGAGATCTTAGGTCAAAACCAGAACATGCACGGTTTGATCAGAGATCAAGGTAGAATGAGGCAAGTTCTTCTTCTCGATTTGGAAAGAAACGGGACATAACAAGGAGAAACGATCAAAATTATCGATCAAACTTCCCGATCAAAAATAGGAGATTATAATTTTAACATCGGTACTTCCGAGTTAGTAGCTGTGTTAAGAGGTATGGGTGATAAGGTGCGATGGCTAAAAGAGATGAGATCAGATCCCATCAAAAGAGGTCAGGAATTCTAGTGTGAATTGCATAATGATCATAGTCACAAAACAATAGATTGTAGGTTCCTACAAGCAGAGGTTGATTATTGACTAAAAAAGGTTATCTCATTGATCTATTTAGTGAGAAAGGAAAGCAGTCTTATATGAAAAACATGCAATAACCACCAAATCCCCCATTGCCAAAAAGGACGGTGAATGTAATAACTGGGGGTAAGGAGGTTAATAGAGTTACATATATGGCAGCAAAAAGAACAACCAAGATCTCAGTAACACACAGAAAGTGGATTCGACAAGTCTTGGAAGGAGACAACATAACATTTTGACGATGAAGATGCAGATGGCTTGTTCATCCCTCATAATGATTCGCTGATAATATCTTTACTTGTTCATGATAATAATGTCAAACGAGTTTTGATTGATCTAGGTAGCTTTGTGAATATCATATTATTAAGAATGGTCAATGAGATGCAAGTGACTGATCGTGTGATACCCAAGGCTCGATCTTTGTCTGAGTTCGACAATTCAAATGTTATAACAAAGGGTGATATTATGTTATCAACATTTGCCGAGGTGTCGCGAAGGACATCAAATTCCAAGTGGTGGATACAAACAAGACTTACAACATAATTTTAGGAAGGCCGTGGATCCATGATATGGATGCGGTGCCGTCAACATTACATCAGGTTATCAAATTTCCTTAATAATGGGGAATTCATTAGATCAGGTGAGATCAGCAGGTGGCACGAGAAACCAACACAGTTGTTGTGGTAAGCAGAACATCCAAAGATAGAGATGAAAAATAACAATTACAGTGTCCAGCTGAGGAGAATTTATTTTCTACCTCAACTGAAAGTGCAAGGAATGAAGCAAATATAGATGCGAGGCCTGACGTGATCCAAGAACTGGAGGAGAATGAGACTATTAAAACAACTATGGAAGAACTCGAAGCTGTTGTATTATTCATTTACTGGCCCGATAGAAAAGTCTATATTGGGACAGACCTAAGCCCGTAATTGAAAGGTAAGTTAATTAAAATTTTATGCACTAAAGCTGATTTTTTTGCCTGGTCTCTCTCAGATATGACAAGTATCCCACCGGTGATAATGACTCATAAGTTAAATGAAGATCCATTGGACCCCCTGGTGAAGCAAAAGAAACAAAAGCAAGGAGCATTCAAAAATCAGGTAATTTAAGAGGAGGTGCAAAAACTTCTAAAAATTAGTTCAATTCGAGAGGTAAAGTACCTTGATTGGTTAGCTAATACTGTTGTAGTGCCAAAGAAAAATGGAAAATGGCGAGTATGTGTATATTATACTGATCTAAATTAAAGCATGTCCCAAAGATTCATTCCCTTTACTGCATATTGATCAACTAATTAATTCTGCCGCTAGTCATGAACTTTTATGTTTTTTTGATGCTTATTTTGGATATAATCAAATAAAAATGGGTCCCCTAAATGAGAAAAAAATTTCTTCTATTCCAGACAGGGGGACTTATTGTTAAAAGTTATGCCTTTTAGTTTGAAGAATTCTAGAGCTACGTACTAAAGGTTGGTGACCAAGATGTTCCAAGAACATGTGAAGAAAACCATGGAAGTCTACATCGATGACATGCTGGTACCATTGACACAAGCAGAAGATTATCTCAAGCATTTGAATAAAACCTTTGAAATACTCCACCAGTATAGTATGTAGTTAAACCCAGAGAAATGCGCTTTTGGCATGGTCTCAGGTAAATTTTTAGGTTTTCTTGTCTCTAGCAGGGGGATCAAAGTAACTTTGGCTCAGAATAAAGCGATCGAAGAGATACCGCATGTGCTCACAAGTAAAAAGAAAGTACAAATATTAACAGGGAGAGTAGAAGCTCTGGGGAGATTCATATGTAGATCCTCAGAGAAGTGTATTAAATTCTTCTCGTTATTTAAAAAATAAAATCAATTTGAATGGACTGATGACTATCAACAAGCTTTGAAAGATTTGAAAGCATATATGTCAAAACTGCCTCTGTTGTTAAAGCCAAGTGATGTAGAGAGATTACTCATCTACTTAGGCGTATCTGAAGTAGTAGTAAGTGCGGTATTCGTGCGAGAAGATAAAGGTACGCAATCTCCAATTTACTATGTTAGTAAATCTTTGTTGGATAATGATACACGATATCCTCATATAGAAAAACTAGCACTAGTGTTAATAATGTCATCAAGAAAGTTAAGACCCTATTTTCAATGTCATCCTATTTCTATCGTAACTACCTTTCCATTAAGGAATATTTTACATAAGCATGAGTTATCAGGAAGATTAGCTAAATGGGCAATAGAACTTACTGAATATGATATTGTTTATTAGCCTCGAACTGCCATAAAGTCACAAGTACTAGCAGATTTCGTAGCAGATTTCAGTTCGAGCTTACTTCATGAAGCTGAAAATGAGGTGCAGATATTTACCGAATCTAATTTGGGGATTTGGACATTATACACTAATGGATCCTCAAATGTAAAAGGGGCAGGTTTTGGTATTGTCTTAATTTCACATTCAGGAGAAATTATTAGGCAAGCAATAAAACATTACCCTATAACTAATAATGAAGTCGAATATGAGGCAGTAATTGCTGGTTTGAAAATTGAAAAAGAGATAGGGATTGATCAAGTTGAAATCAAAAGCGACTCACAACTTGTGGAAAATCAAATGTAAGGGCATCACGTGTCTAGATAAACACGAATGCAACAATATTTGGAAAAAGTGCAGGAGTTAGTGCGTCATTTCCGAGTATGGAAAGCTATTCAAATACCAAGTGAGGTGAATGAAGAAGCTGATGCATTAGAAAATCTGGGATTAGAAGCTGATGTGTCAAATACGGAAAAATGCAATCGTGGTGCTTCTATTTCACTCAGCGCTCGATCAAACCAAGAATGAGGTAAATTTCAATAATTTAACATGGGATCGTAGAAATGAATTTATGAATTACCTGCAGTATGAAATATTACATGAGGATAAAAAAGTAATCCCAACTGTTGTAAATAAACGCAGCTCGATATTGCTTAGTAGAAGGCAATTTGTATCGAAAGATGTTTGGTGGACCTTTAGCTCAGTGCTTTAGACCCTCACAAACTGAATATGTGATGCGAGAGGTACATGAAGGACATTGTGAAAATCATGTTGGTGGAAGATCACTAGTGAAAACGCTAATAAGAGTAGGGTATTATTGGCCAAAAATGGAAGACGAGGCGAAAACTTTGTAAAAAGGTGCAATAAATGCCAACGACACACAAAAAATATGCATCAACCGACAGAGTTACTTCATTCGATTATCACACCATTGCCCTTTATGAAGTGGAGAATGGATATTGTAGGTCCTCTGCTAGAAGCCCTAGGAAAGGTTCGATTTTTATTAATTTTAACTTATTATTTTTCTAAGTGGGTGGAGGCAGGTGCTCTCAAACAGGTATGAGAAAAGGAAGTTATCGACTTCATTTGGAGGAATATAATATGTAGATTTGGGGTTCCAAGGGAAATTGTACGTGATAATGGGCCACAATTCGTGGGAGCAAAGATCACTGACTTTTTTAAAGGATGGAAAATTAAACGGATTACTTTAGCACCGTATCATCCCATAGCTAATGGAAAAGAAGAGTCGACAAATAAAATCATTGTCAACAATATAAAGAAACATTTGGAAGAATCAAAAGGCAGGCGGCCTGAAATGCTATCTGGAGTATTATGAGCCTACAAGTGTCACAACCAAAATTCCATAATAGGTTGTGGTGGCGCTCAACGATGCTACAAAGCAAGCTAACAGTAAAACTCCAATTTAATTATCTATTTTCACATGACCCAATTCCCATTGTAGGCCGTGACGGCGCTCAACGTCGTTGTTAGGCAAGCCAACGGTGAACCATCTATTTAGTTGCTCATTTTAATACTTTTGAAATTATGAATTGTATTTAATAAAGAAACCATGACAAGGTGGGTTGCTCTGATGGTAAGCACCCTCCACTTCCAACCAAGAGGTTGTGAGTTCGAGTCACCCCAAGAGCAAGGTGGAGAGTTCTTGGAGGGAAGGATGCCGAGGGTCTATAGAAAACAGCCTCTCTACCCCAGGGTAGGGGTAAGGTCTGCGTACACACTACCCTCCCCAGACCCCACTAGTGGGATTATACTGGGTTGTTGTTGTTGTATTTAATAAAGAAACCAAGTATAGAAAGCCATGGTGATATAAAGCATAAATAAAACATAAAAATGATATGCTGATAATATTAGGCAAGAACCATAATCATATACTAGAACTTCCCATGACCCGATGTCACAAGTACACAAGCAATCTAGTAGATTATACAAACCACTACAACTATTGTCTGAAATAAAATAGATAGAATTATAAAAATGAAATAGGAAGGAGACTGCAACTGTTGTAGATTGGAGCA
>AWOL01S0009539.1:38062-53374 GCA_000715115.1 Nicotiana otophora | reverse complement strand
GAGGGTCTATTGGAAACAGCCTCTCTACCCCAGGGTAGGGGTAAGGTCTGCGTACACACTACCCTCCCCAGACCCCACTAGTGGGATTATACTGGGTTGTTGTTGTTGTATTTAATAAAGAAACCAAGTATAGAAAGCCATGGTGATATAAAGCATAAATAAAACATAAAAATGATATGCTGATAATATTAGGCAAGAACCATAATCATATACTAGAACTTCCCATGACCCGATGTCACAAGTACACAAGCAATCTAGTAGATTATACAAACCACTACAACTATTGTCTGAAATAAAATAGATAGAATTATAAAAATGAAATAGGAAGGAGACTGCAACTGTTGTAGATTGGAGCATGGTGGAGCAACTCACCACTGAGTCTCCGAATAATATGGATGCGCGCCTGAATGGACACCAGGTGTACATGCCTAGTACCTGCATAATTTGTGCAGAAGTGTAGCATGGGTACGTAAATCAATATGTACCCAGTATGTATCTAGTCTAACCTCGAAAAAGTAGTGATGCGGGGTCGACATTGACACTTACTAGTGGTCAATAAATGAAGTACAAGAATTATAAATAGGTATGAAATGGAACAGTAACAATGGAATAAGAAATAGTAAATAACGTGATCCATTAACATAATATCAGTTTAAAACCCCCAATTATCACATGCCATTTCAAGAAGTAAGAACCATCAAGTAAATATCAAATCTCACGTCATGAAGGAAATATCATGTATATTCGGACTCTTAGCGATATTACGCACGAGTTATGCCGAGGTCTTACGATCCGATCCATAATAATCATGTACATACACTAATGAGATCGTACGGCCCGATCCAAGCATCGGCTTTTGGAAGATGTACTTGAGCGGGTCGAGCCGAGATATCAGGTGTGTGGTGTATGCTGACATATAGTGCCTTAATTTCTAGGCAATCCAAGTCAAAGTGCAACACGTCCGCTCTATCAAAGTGTATTTGGCTTCACATGGTGTGAACTTCTTGCTCAGGTAATAAATAGCCTGCTCCTTCCTCCCGGTCTCATCGTGTTGTCCCAACACGCATCCAAATGTGTTTTCCAAAACAGACAAGTATAGTAACAGTGGCTTCCCGGGCTCGGGGGGAACCAACACCGGTGGATTTGACAAGTACTCCTCGATCTTGTTAAAAGATTTCTGACACTCTTCTGTCTATTTTGTAGCAGCATCCTTATTCAGCAGCTTGAAGATAGGCTCGCAAATTACCATAGATTGGGCTGTGAATATGCTGATGTTGTTTAATCTGCCAAGGAAACTCATCGCGTCCTTCTTGCTCTTAGGTGACTGTAGGTCTTGAATGGATTTGATGTTTGAAGGATCAAATTATGCCCCTTTCCTGCTCACGATGAAACCAACAATTTTCCAACAGGGACTACGAATGCATATTTTGTGGGATTTAACTTCAAACTATACCTCCGCAAACATTCGTAAAAAGTTTTCAAGTCATTCAAATGTTCTGCACTCTTTCGAGATTTGATAATGACATCATCCACATATACCTCTATTTCCTTGTGGATCATATTGTGAAAGGGGATCATCATGGACCTCATGTAAGTGGTACCGACATTGTTGAGGTAGAATGGCATGACCCTATAATAGTAAACTCCCCATGGCATAGTGAATGTTGTTTTCCGCATATTCCTCATGCATCAAGATCTAGTGGTATCCGGCGAAACAATCCACGAATGACTGCAACTCATGCTTTACGCAATTGTCGATAAGGATGTGCATGTTTGGCAAAGGGAAATCATCCTTCGGACTAGCTTTGCTGAGATCTCGATAGTCCACACATATCATGATCTTCCCATCCTTCTTTGGCACCGGTACAATGCTTGCCAACCATGTAGGATAATTGGTGACTCTTACCACGTTTGCCTCTATTTGTTTAGTGACCTCCTCTTTTATCCTCAAACTCAAATCTGGTTTAAGCTTCCTGGGTTTTTGTTTAACTGGTGGTCTGGCAGGATCCGTAGGCAATCAATGCGAGACAATGGTCGATACTCAACATGTCGTCATATGACCACGGAAACACATTAATGTATTGTCGGAGGAGCTCGACCAGTTCTTCTTTTTGTTCCGCTTCTAAATGGAAGCTGATCCGAGTTTCTTTCATGTTTTCTTCGCTTCCAGTTGATTACCTCTATTTCTTCAAGGTTAGGCTTTCTCTGGATTTCCAACTGCTCAATCTCTTGCAGGAAGTTATCAGGCATCATGCTCTAATCATACTCCTCATAATCAGGATTATTTTACTCAAAGGTTTCATTACATGTCATAATTGCAAAATGCGGGTTTTTATCGATTTGATTACTGAAAAGAAAAACTAAGTATAAATAAAGCGATAGATAAATTTGCAATGATTTTAAGAAAAGTGATTTTTTTATTTTACTAAAAGGGAAACGACTAAGCATTCAAGGAGGTAATTGACATAAGAGTACAGACACAGTTCAAGCCTCAATTGACCGTGTGGTTTTCATAAGTTTTACAATTCCACGCCACCAAGACTCCTGGCGAACCAGAGATGGGTTGGCTGTCCAATTCTACAAGTCCTCTCCTGGTTCGGCATCCCGAATGGTCGGTATCTTGATATCAGCTTCGTTGTGGCATTCCTTGATCATTGCTACAAACAGTCTTTCCATTCCATCTACAATGTCGTCCTCTGGTGTTGAGCTATGACCCAGACTCAGAATACGCTCCGGCACAAAAGCCTTCTTCACGAAGCCACCATTGTAGGTTCTTCCAGTTGGAGGCTGATATCCTAAGCCAGCTCTACCCTTCTATCCTCTTGGCTCAATTGACTCAGTTATCCCATCCGACCGGGCTCCCAGCTCGGTCCCTGGCCGGTATCCGTACTTTATCATTTCTCTCATGGCCATCTTTGATCTGTATGTATAGGGAGAGGAAGAAGGACTTGCATATGGTGTTCATCGATTTAGAAAAAAATATACGATAAAGTTCCGAGGGAGGTTTTGTGGAGATGTTTGGAGGCTGGAGGTGTGCTAGCTGCCTACGTTAGGGTGATTAAGAACATGTATGATGGAGCAAAGACCCGAATGAGGACGGTGGGTGTGGACTCAGACCATTTTCTAGTTATGATGGGGTTGCATCAGGGGTCAGCACTCGGCCCTTTTTTGTTTTGCCCTGGCGATGGACGTACTGACACGCCACATCCAAGGGGAGGTGTCGTGGTGCATGCTATTTTTAGATGATATTGTATTGATTGACGAGGTGCGAGGTGGTGTGAATGCGCAGTTAGAGGTATGGAGGCAGAACCTGGAGTCTAAAAGTTTCAAGTTGAGCAGGACCAAGACAGAATATTTTGAATGTAAGTTCAGTGGTGAGACTCAAGGAGGGGAAGGGGAGGTGAGGCTGGACTCGGAAGTCATCCCTAGGAGAGGAAGTTTTAAGTACCTTGGATCTATTATTCAGGGAGATGGGGATATTTATGAAGATGTCACACATCGTATTGGGACGGGATGGATGAAATGGAGACTCGCTTTCGGTGTTTTGTGTGACAAGAAGGTGCCGCCGAAACTTAAAGTCAGTTCTACAGAGTGGTTGTCAGACCGACGATATTGTATGGGGCTGAGTGTTGGCCAGTCAAGATCGCTTATGTCCAGAAGATGAAGGTATCAGAGATGAGGATGTTGAGATGGATGTGTGGGTACATCAGGTTAGGTAGGATTAGAAATGAGGTTATTCGCGACAAGGTGGGTGTGGCTCCTATTGAGAACAAGTTACGGGAAGTGTGGCTTAGGTGGTTTAGTCATGTGAGGACGAGGAGCACAGACGCTCCAGTGAGAAGGTGTGAGAGGTTGACATTGGAGGGCCCACGGAGAGGTAGAGATAGGCCAAAGAAGAGGTGGGGAGAGGTGATTAGGCAAGACATGGCGCATCTTTAGTTGACCGAGGACATGACCCCTGATAGGAAGGTGTGGAGGTCGAGGATTAGGGTAGTAGAGTAGGTAGTCTAGAGTGTTCATAACAGTAGTATTGGCATGCAGTCTCGCTTTCTGTTGGTAGTAGATTTTTATGACTAACCATTGTTTTCTTTCATTGTTGATCACCTTACTATCTTGTTTTCTTTATTATGCTTTTATATGGCTTTTGGTGCTGTCCTTTCTTGTCTATATTTTCATTAATGTGGTGCTTATACTTTCCTGAGCCGAGGGTCTATTAGAAACAGTCTCTCTATCCTCACAAGGTAGGGGTAAGGTCTGCGTACACACTACCCTCCCCAAACTCTACATTATAGGATAATACTGGGTATGTCGTTGATATGTTGAAAATTCAGAAGCAAAGTTCGGTCAATATTTTTAAAAATGCTTGTGATGGAGCACCAAATGGGTAAAAATTACTCACAATGCTCGCTTTTCTTTGCTTGAAAGCTCTTCATGTTCTCGAGCAAAAAGGAGCAGCTACGAGCACATAATTTTTGTCCTACTAAATTTTCTCCTAAAGTAACGTTAAACTAGTAATTTAGTTGTTTTGGTTTTATAGGATTTAAGGAATTTGTTTTTCATTTTTAACTGCATTTTTGCATTTAATTACGTTCTAGTTGTATTTGTTAATCGTATAAAAATCACAAAAAAGTCTATCTTTATTTTACGACTTTTAAGTGCATAATTAGATATAAATTAGTTAATTAATGATTTTATGGCCAATTGTTGTGGTAATTAGGTAGATAGGCTAAAGGTGCAAATTTGGTTATTTGAAAGTTAGTCCAAAGTGGCTATTTGTTTAAAATGAAAATGGAGAAGGGAATTGAGTTCTTTTGTCCTTAAAACAATTTGGGCATGACTAATGTAGCGGCCCAATCTTAAAAAATACCGCCCAAGTTCAATCCCCAATAGCCGGTCCGACCCTATCTCTAAAACCCTCCTAAGTGACGTAGTTTCAATTTGAAACTACGCCGTTTCATTCTTAGACCCCTTTAAACAAAAGAGGGGGTCAAAATTGAGTCTTTACACTCTGCCCCCCTTCTCTTTTTTCTCTCTCTTCTTTCCTTGATGGATGGAAATCATCTCAACCTCCAAGCACACATTTACAATCGTCCACCATCGCTCCATCACCAGTTGAAAATTGCCTCCACCGGCAGGTGATGGCCAAATTACTCAAACACCAATCGAATCTGCTTTCGCTCGTCTATCTCATACCATTAAGATCAATTTCCCTTCTTCCTTCACCAAATTAGACCCCGAAAATTGCAAAAGCCCCCTATCTCTTTTCGATTTCGAACACAACCAGAGCCCTGCTGGCCATGAAACGTACATCAACATATTGATATCACTGTGATCATTCGATAGGTGTTGGTTCTAAGCCATTTCACGGCAGCCAACTTCGGTCAACTTACCATTGACCATCTAGAAGTGTTGAACTCCTTCCATTTCTCCTATTTTCTGGCTCATAGGAGCCATTGTGGCATGTAACACTTGCCGAGTACAATGACCCCCTGTTTGCTGGAAGCCTTTTTCCAACAAGCCAGGCTTAAAGAGGTATCTCTGAACATATATCTTTAC
This sequence comes from Nicotiana otophora, assembly GCA_000715115.1. NCBI lineage: Eukaryota > Viridiplantae > Streptophyta > Magnoliopsida > Solanales > Solanaceae > Nicotiana > Nicotiana otophora. The sequence continues at coordinate 47,818 of AWOL01S0009539.1, read as the reverse complement.
ATTCCCCCTCTCATTTTCCTTTTCCTATAATTTATTTCAATTAGTTTTACTCTTGTCAGTTTGGTAATCTAATTGCATGTTAATCGAAAATTGGTTAGGTTTTGAACTTAAACATGACTAACTGCTATTCCTTAATCGTTTGTTTCCATATGATAGTTAGGTAGGTAGGTTTTCAATTCTGGCATGGTTGATTTTTTTAGTTTATTGAAGTTAATTTGCATTATTTTAGTCGAACTAAGTTTTCTAATTATTACATGATTGTTTAACTGGTTTAATTGCAAATTCATTTTCTAATTTCATGTAGAACAATTGATTGATCGACTATTAGTTAGTTGCCTTAGTTTAAGCTTGTATTAGGACGTAATTTGGGGTTTTTTGGGGCTTTTGATAGGGGTTGTCCAGTTGAGCCTGTCTCAAGCTTCGACAGGCCCTCAAAATATTTTTGCTGGGGTTAAGCCCAGTCTTTAAACGTTTTCCAGCTCAGTCAGGTCTAAAAAAAGATAAGAGTGAGCTGGAAAGAATTATCTGGGATTATGAAGGTAATATAGGGAAATTACTCGAGGAATCCTAAGTGAAACTACTAGGAAGGAGCTAGGAAAGAGGGGTAAACTATTTTATTGGCTAAGGGCTTAGGATCCTCTTAAGAAAGAATTGAATAAGGGGTAAGAAGGCAGTTAGTGTAAAATAAGAAACCCTAGAAACAACTCTATATAACCTGACACTTTCCACTTTGAGGGCAGACTTTTGAAACTCATTTTGGAGAGACTTAAGGATAATATTCTGGAAATGTTGAGAGATTTTAAAGCTGAACAATGGAGTGCCGCTTTGAGATTTAGTAAGGAATTCTCATAGAACTTAGAAAGATTTGAAAGAAATATGGTAATACTATTTAGGCCACTGGATTCCTCTGAGTTTTGGGTTTCAAAGTTCAGTGTTTTTGCTGTCTTTCAAGAGCTAAAACTGGCCGATATTGTTATTGTTTGTTGTTGTTTAAAGACTATTGTTGAGCTCTATTTAATCTTTTCCCATCATGTTTTCTTCTTTTTCTGTAAGTAGGTAAACCCTTGACCCTCTATAGTGTAAATTTCATGAATGAACAACATTTTTAAGCCTCTAACCTCCTTCATTAAGGAAAGGTGGATTGCTTTTGTGGTTGAATTTTCTACATATCCTTAGCTATAAAGGTATCAAGATAATGTAGTTCTGGATGTTTTGGTAGCTGGGTACTATCGAAGAGGTGTGAGCTACTGTTGTTTTTGTTGTTGTTTCCTGATCTCCTTATTACACCAAAATCAAATCAAAAGAAACTAAGCGTGCCTATCAACTATGAGTTACAAAATTTCTATCTATAGGTCTTCCGACGACTTGTCTTGATTCTTGTAATGACACGGTCGATCATTTAGAGTATCTTAGCCCTATTTCTACTATTTGATGTTTTACATATGTATATTTATGGTTACATGGCTTGCAGGGTTAATTGGTGTGGTTTCGACAAAGTTAGAAATTGATTTGGGACACTTAGTCCCTTGGTTGGAGGCTTAAGTTGTAAGAGTTGACCGGAGTTTGACTTTTTTATAGACGACTCTAGAATGGTATTTTAATGGTTCTAATAGCTTCGTATGGTGATTCCAGACTTAAGCGTATGTCCGAATTTGGATTTGGAGGTTTCTAAGTTGTTTGGCTTAAATAGGAGAAAGTTGGAAAATTGTTTTGGAAGGATGATAGGTTTGACCGAGGATTGACTTTGCTGATATCGGGTTCATATTGTTGTTCCAGGATTTAGTATATATCTGATGTACCATTTGGGACTTGTATGAAAAATTTGAGGTCATTCCGAGTTGATTTGATGTGGTTCGGGAAGAATTTGGTAAATTAGAAGTTTATTGGTTTACTTAGGCTTGAATTGAGGTGCAATACGTAGTTTTGATGTTGTTAGGTGTGATTTAAAGCCTCATGTAGGTTTGTGTTATGTTTTAGGAACGTGTTGGTATCTTTGGATGGGTGTGTTTCGGATTGTTTTCGAATCATTCTTGGACTTGGTTGAAATGCTTAAGGTATCTGATTTTCTGGTGCTTTCGCACCTGCGAAGGCCTGGCCGCATGTGCGAGCCCACAAATGCGAACATGGAGCCGCAGAAGCGAAGCTGGGCAGGTAGGAGCTGGGTTCGTAGGTCCGAACATTTGACCGCATTTTGGTATGGTTGGATTCATATCTGAATCGATGTTCGGAATTTGTTTTAGCTTTGTCGGGTTCCAAGGTGCGAGCGTGGGATTGACCTTTTGAGTTGACTTTTTGATTTTCATTAAAGGTCAAAATTTTATTATTCATAATCATTTCCTATGGCTTTTATTTATGATATTAAGTTATATTGGCTAGATCCGAGCCGTCAAGAGGTTGTTTCATGTGGGAATGGATTCTTAGAGTATTGATTTTGTTTCTTTGAGGTAAGTATCTTGCCTAACTTTCTGTGGGAGAATTACCCCATAAGATTTGGTCTAATTGCATTATTTGAATTATGTGAAAGACATATACATGAGGTGACGAGTGTATGCACGGTCTGTTTTTATGAAAATTGACCGGTTTAGACTCTTAGGTTATTATTATGTCTTTAATTGAAGGTTTTGTTACATGGAATATATTTCATTATTGAGTTATTTTCCCGTTTCATTGTGTTATTGTTGAAATTCTTGTACACATTATTGTTGTTGAGCCATGGGCTATGTAGTGGTTTGGCATTGGTATTGTTGTTGGGAAATGTTGTGGCATATGGGCACGTATGGTACAAGTTGATTATTGTGTTATGACGAGATGCGCATGCAGCGGCATATGGGTGGTGTTATTGATGCGCATGCGGCGAAATAAGATTGCTTTATGCGCGTGTTGCTAGTATAAGGAATTACTTCATTTGAAGCACACACAGAGAGATAAGGGGGCCAAAGCGTGTGAAGATATTTCGGAAAAAATATTTTTAAAAAATAAAGGTAAGGCTCAAGTGGCGTCATAAGGAAGATTTGCAATTTGTAACTTGTGAATTGTTATTATAAGCCGTGGTACCTCGGGGTGATTCTTGTTGTAAACTGTGTTGGAATGGCTTGATGATTTGAATTGTTATTGTTTTTCTTTAATTTATTTCACTTTTATTTTAACTGTGTTTTGATTATTTTACTGTTTATCACATGTTTACTCCTGTTGCCATTTACTGCTTTTACTTTCCGTTGTTAGATTTATATTAACACTCTGCACAGGTTTTCATGTGTCACGCCCCGAACTCAGGCATCACGACCGGTGCTCAACCAAGTAAACCCAGTCGAGCAAGCCTAATTTACTTTAACCTCTCATCATTAATCATGCATGATTTACCATAACATAGTCAGATCTTGACTTTCATATTGAATACATTTGGCTCAATGGCCCATAAATGCTTTCTCATGATGGTTACACAACTTTATAAATAACTGTAAATATTGTGAACATAAATATATGACAAAACTCAAATCTTTAATTACATGACCCACAGTGTACATGGAGTTTCTATGACAATAGATACCTAAATACATAAGATGAACTAGATTCAAACACCCACTAGAATTGTAGTGGGCTCACCATAAGCTGCGTAGCGAAGCATATCCCTATCAAAGATCTATATCATCCTGTAGAAGTATACCTGCATCTATTAAAAGATGCAGCGCCCCCGACAAAAAGGACGTGAGTACATGTAGAATAGTACTCGTATGTAAGGCAGTCGAAACAACATATGAAAATATGATAACTCAAATAAGAGGCAAATAAAGTACATCAAGCGACTACGAAACATCCCATAGAATCACATTTAAAGTCTTATTATAATTGCATCATTCTAAACTTCTTTTAGGATCAACTGAGCCATGTGAACCATATGTGGAATACATAATATAATGTAATTGTAACAACATGTACAAACAAGGCCAATGAAAGTGGCACCTTCCTCCTTAAATTTACACATATATATTTCATAGACCGTCACAGTGTTCACTTACACAATACAAATACACCCATTCAAGGGCTTGGAAATACAACATGAATATGATGAATCATGGTAACAATAAAAGGGCTTAGATAGCCGTTAACGTCAAGAAGATTTATTAAGAGCTTCCATTAAAACATTATAGATATTAAGTCGGGGATCCTCTATAACCACCTTCACACAAAGTAGCCCTGCCACCTCACCCCAACATATGCGGGTGAAGGTGTAACACGATACCACAATCTCTACACAAAGCGGCCCTACCGCCTCACACCAATATATGCGGGTGGAGGTGTATCACAATACCACAATCTCTACACAAAGCGTCCCTACCGCCTCACCCCAATATATGCGGGTGGAAATGTATCACAATAACATAATCTCTAAACAAAGCGGCACTACCACCGCACCCTAATATATGCGGGTGGAGGTGTATCACAATACTAGAATCCCTACACAAAGCGGCCCTACCGCCTCACCCCAATATATGCCGGTGTAGGTGTAATCCACAATACCACAGTCCCTACACAAAGCGGCCCGACCGCCTCACCCCAATATATGCGGGTGGAAATGTATCACAATACCATAATCTCTACACAAAGAAGCCCTACCGCCTCACCCCAATATATGCGGGTGGTGGTGTAATCCATTATACCGCAATCCCTACACAAAGCTGTCATGCCGCCTTACCCCAATATATGCGGGTGGAGGTGTAATTCACAATGCCACAATCCCTACACAAAGCGGCCCTACCGCCTCGCCTCAATACATGCGGGTGGAAATGTATCACAATACCTTAATCTCTACACAAAGCGGCCCTATCGCCTCACCCCAATATATGCGGGTGGAGGTGTAATTCACAATACCACAATCCCTACACAAAGCGGTAATGCCGCCGTATCCCAATATATGCGGGTGGAGGTGTATTCCACAATACCACAATCCCTACACAAATCGGCCCTACCGCCTCACCCCAATACATGCAGGTGAAAATGTATCACAATACCATAATCTCTACACAAATCGGCCCTACCGCCTCACCCTAATATATGCGGGTGGAGGTGTAATTCATAATACCACAATCCCTACACAAAGCGGTCGTGCCGCCTCACCCCAGTATATGCGGGTGGAGGTCTATTCCATAATACCATAATCCCTACACAAAGCGATCATGCCGCCTCACCCCAATATATGCGGGTGGAGGTGTATTCCACAATACCACAATCTCTACACAAAGCGGACATGCCGCCTCACCCCAATATATGCGAGTGGAGGTGTAATCCCAATCACAATACCATATATAAGCTCAAAGCGACATAGTTTGTCATTCATTTAAGGTCGTAATTTCTCATATCATTGGAATAGTTCATGTTCATGCTCATCATGGAGAAACACAACTCATTACATTAGCACATGCATGGTAAATCAATAATTGATTTCAATGGCACATGGGCCCAATTTCTTTTTCTTAAGGTTCATCATCATCTAACAAAGGACATCTCCCTTCCATCTCATTATTCAGTCCCTTGACCTCTTGAGGTCATTAGCTAGGTTCATGGCTCTTGGGGACTTAACAATCGAAGTCGTTTACATACTTTTTTCAGAAGCGTACAACTATAGTTGAAACCATTGGGACATACAATACTTCATAATTCTCATGTAGGAAATGACCACATTTCATATTCATACTATCACTTACTTGTACTTGCCATGGGTGATCATAGAACATTAGGAGCATTTAGAACATTTAGGAACATCATAGTCTTTACTCGCAAGAACGTAGTGGCTTATAACACATTGGAAATAAAAGTACAAATACATACATCTCATAACCTTTCACACCATATATCACTTAATCCGTACTTTCAACCACTTACAATATTATTATTTCATTAGCTCTCTTGGCCATACATATGATTCTTCTTTCATGGCACATTAGTCGTATTTCATATTTCACACTTCCATATCTTACTTTTATGGATCACCATCATAAATATCAACATATACAATATTCCGGAAATCACAACTTTAGGTTCATTAGTAACGAAGACTTTAAACACAATAGATTTCTTTCCAAGAAATGGAGTAAAATGATTAGCAATCAAATCTCAAGTTAGAATCATAAGCAAGTAACATATAATTTATTCTTGAAATGCTTTTTTCCAAAAAGGACAATACACAATTTCCACTCACGAATATGTAAGAATTCTAAACACCTTGAAAATACTTACTAAACATAGCATTAGCTAAAACAACCACATATGGGCATCACTTGAGTTCATAAGCTTTTAGGCAATTCTAGTTTCAAAGTCATTTTTAGAATAGTTGACTCAAAGCTCATTTCATAATCTTTCTCACATCATCTCATTTCATTGGCACCATTGGCCACAAGTATAACTTTCACTCTTGGCACATTGGCCACACTTTATATCCCCCAATTCACTTATTTCACTTCCAGCCATCTTTATAGGTTATCAACAATAAAACATTTCCAATCAAGACTTTAGGTACACATATGAGCAATTAAGAGTCTTAAGCATATTGAGTTTTTCTCACACAATTTGGTATCATAACCTTCATTTGAAACTCCACTCGAAGACATAGAATTTTAATTCACATATCATTCTTTACCACATTCCCAAAAGATAACAAAATGTGATAGGAACACTCAGAACACGTTTTGAATACATAATTCTCGACACTTTGCTTATTCAGGACAATGAGTTTATTGGGAATAACCCGTAATATAGAATAAGGAACTTGAGACATCCATACTTGAAACTTACGGGAACATCATTAAATTCAATTCTAAGAAAGAGGTTTAGCCAACATACCTCAAATCCATAACTTAATGATACTACAACGATCCACTACACTAAGCAAATTTAATCTACAATAACAACATCCAATGGGACCAATATTAGTAACGAATTCCATAATATAGGTGATTTAGGCATTTAATCAAACACCTAGTAGGCATGAATCTCTATATTTCTTAACCATATAATTACTTCCTCCAACTACTACCATTTACCAACAATTTATCCGACCATCATTCTTAAACAATTCATAACTTTCAACATCACATACATGACGATCCATCCACACCCAACCACCAAAATTCCATCAAATAATCATCTTTCAATCTCTACAACGGTTATGCATTTAAATTGGGAACTTATGGCTTCCAATCACCATACTATAAGTTCTAATACTTAATTCATACTCGTATTCACATAATATATCCATACATGTAAGTCTAATATTGTAGTATTACATCTTGAAAGAAATCTTGCAAAATCCTCTTTTGAGTTCTTGAAGAAATTTCTTGAAGATCTATGTATTTTATGTGTAGATTTCATCAATACTAGTGTAGAAATGATGGAATTACATACCAAAATAATTGGGATTGCTTACCTTGAAGAAGAGGGGAGTTGGTTGTCTTGAGAGAGTGGAGAAGAGCTCCACAATTCGTCCAAATGAAATCGGGAAATGAACCCCTAAATTGTATTCTATTAATAGGCCAAGATTTCTGTATTTCGGATGCTGCCCTAGATGCTTCGCATCCCCACTTCACTCCTCTTTGAAGCTAGGATGCGGACGTGGATGTTATGGCAGCACTTCACTGCCAGCCTTTCTTTCGGACGCGGCCTCGGATGCTTCGCATCCGCAGGCTCATCCGTCAGCTTTTGGTAATTTGGTCATAACTTCTTGTAGGAATGTCCAAATGACAAACGGTTTAAAGCATTAAAAACTAGACTTAAAGACATTTAATTTGATAGGTTATATATCACAGAACTCTTTATATATAAGTATACATGCTCGTATAAATTTTGGTCTTGTGAGTACTCATTAGGAACTTTAGTCTGTCATGGAAGTTCCAACTTGACTTGGACTTAGGGCTCTCCTTAGACCCCACATCACTTATAATATGCCTCGTACACTTATTATCATATCCAATTGATATCCATTGTATTAATAGTCCTCGTCTTCACACAAAATAATATAATTAGCGCACAATGACTTTCTTAATAGCGCTTAAGTACTTCGAAATATTTTGGGTTGTTACATTCTCCCCCACTCAAGAACATTCGTCCTCAAATGTTTCACAAGTCACTTCTAAGAATAGAGTTATCCTTCTACCTCTAACCATTATACATAGGCACTTATGACTACATCAATCTCATACTTCCTTTCCAAAATTTCAACTTACTTATGGCCCTTAAAATTTGGCTATCTTTACAAATTCATAAGAATTTCGGCAGAGTTTCCTCTGTAACTGGGCTATCCACCTGTCAGGGAATCTCAGAAATCAATTCTAAACAACATATAGATAACACCACATTGCACCATATACATGAAAACAACAACCATGACTATCGAGACCAAAACTATGACCTTGCTTACCTTGGTCGTATCCTTGACTCTTCCTTCCTCCATTACAAGGACAATTGGGCACCTCACACATTATGCCTGTTATGTGCAGCATTCCTTTAATCCTTAGGCCTTTCTCATTTCGTAACACGATATGCAAACATTCCTTGATGTTAACAAAGAAACTCTGAGATTAACTCGGAACCTTAACGCACGATCAGTGATAGAAGAAGAGAAACATTTCCTAAATATCATTGTAGCCTCCCAATTATAAGTGTGGCCGACAACACACCGATAAGAGGGACTCTACTGACATAGTTCCATGACACCTTAGGGCTCCTAAACCATGCTCTGATACCAAGTTTGTCACGCCCTGAACTCAGGGATCACGACTGGCGCTCAACCAAGTAAACCCAGTCGAGCAAGCCTAATTTAGATTAACCTCTCATCATTAATCATGCATGATTTACCATAATATAGTTAGATCTTGACTTTCATAATGAATACATTTAGCTCAATGGCCTATAAATTCTTTCTCATGATGGTTACACAGCTTTATAAATAGCTGTAAATATTGTTAACATAAATACATGACAAAAATCAAATCTTTAATTACATAACCCACAGTGTACATGGAGCTTCTATGACAATAGATACCTAAATAGATAAGGTGAACTAGACCCAAACACCCACTAGAATTGTAGCGGGCTCACCATAAGCTGAGTAGCGAAGAATATCCCTATCAAAGATCCATATCATCCTGTAGAAGTATACCTGCATCCATTAAAAGATGCAACGCCCCCGACAAAAGGGACGTGAGTACATGTGGAATAGTACTCGTATGTAAGACAGTCGAAACAACATATGAAAATATGGTAACTCAAATAAGAGGCAAATAAAGTACATCAAGGGACTACGAAACATCCCATATAATCACATTTAAAGTCTTATTATAATTGCATCATTCTAAATTTCTTTTAGGATCAACTGAGCCATATGAGCCATATGTGGAATACATAATATACTGTAATTGTAACAACATGTACAAAAAAGGCCAATGAAAGTGGCACCTTCCTCCTTAAATTTACACATATATATTTCATAGACCGTCCACAGTGTTCACTTACACAATACAAATACACCTATGCAAGGGCTTGGAAATACAACATGAATATGATGAATCATGGTAACAATAAAAGGGCTTAGATAGCCGTTAACGTCAAGAAAATTTATTAAGATCTTCCATTAAAAATTTATAGATATTAAGTCGGGGATCCTTTATAACCACCTTCACACAAAGCAGCCGTGTCGCCTCACCCCAACATATGCGGGTGAAGGTGTAACACGCTACCACAATCTCTACACAAAGCGGCCCTACC
>AWOL01S0009539.1:11648-34844 GCA_000715115.1 Nicotiana otophora | reverse complement strand
CCTCACCCCAATATATGCGGGTGGAGGCGTATCACAATACCACAATCTCTACACAAAGCGGCCCTATCGCCTCACCCTAATATATGCGGGTGGAAATGTATCACAATACCATAATCTCTAAACAAAGCGGCACTACCGCCGCACCCTAATAAATGCGGGTGGAGGTGTATCACAAAACTACAATCCCTACATAAAGCGGCCCTACCGCTTCACCACAATATATGCGGGTGCATGTGTAATCCACAATACCACAATCCCTACTAAATTCAGCCCGACCGCCTCACCCCAATACATGCGGGGAGAAATGTATCAAAATACCATAATCTCTACACAAAACGGCCCTACCGCCTAACCCCAATATATGCGGGTGGAAGTGTAATCCACTACACCACAATCCCAACACAAAGCGATCATGCTGCCTCTCCCCAATATATGCGGGTGGAGTTGTAATCCATAATACCACAATTACACAAAGCAGCCCTACCACCTCACCCCAATACATGCGGGTGGAAATGTATCACAATACCTTAATCTTTACAAAAAGCGGCCCTACCGCCTCACCCCAATATGTGCGGTTGGAGGTGTAATTTACAATACCTCAATCCCTACACAAAGCGGTCATGCCACCTCACCCCAATATATGCGGGTGGAGGTGTATTCCACAATACCACAATCCCTATACAAAGCGGCCCTACCGCCTCACCCCAATACATGTGGGTGGAAATGTATCACAATACCATAATCGCTACACAAAGCGGCCCTATCGCCTCACCCTAATATATATGGGTGGAGGTGTAATTCACAATACCACAATCCCTACACAAAGCGGTCATGCCGCCTCACCCCAATATATGCGGGTGGAGGTGTATTCCACAATACCACAATCCCTACACAAAGCGGTCATGCCGCCTCACCCCAATATATGCGGGTGGAGGTGTATTCCACAATACCACAATCCCTACACAAAGCGAACATGTCGCCTCACCCCAATATATGCGAGTGGAGGTGTAATCCCAATCACAATACCATATATAAACTCAAAGCGACATAGTTTGTCATTCATTTAAGGTTGTAATTTCTCATATCATTGGAATACTTCATGTTCATGCTCATCATGGAGAAACACAACTCATTACATTAGCACATGCATGGTAAATCAATAAGTCGATTTCAATGGCACATGGGCCCAATTTCTTTTTCTTAAGGTTCATCATCATCTAACAAAGGACATCTCCCTTCCATCTCATTATTCACTCCTTTGACCTCTTGAGGTCATTAGCTAGGTTCATGACTCTTGGGGACTTAACAATCGAAGTCGTCTACATACTTTATTTCAGAAGCGTACAGCTATAGTTGAAACCATTGGGACATACAACATTTCATAATTCTCATTTAGGAAATGACCACATTTCATATGCATACTATCACTTACTTGTACTTGCCATGGGTGATCATAGAACATTAAGAGCATTTAAAACATTTAGGAACATCATAGTCGTTACTCGCAAGAACGAAGTGGCTTATAACACATTGGAAATAAAAGTACAAATACATACATCTCATAACCTTTCACACCATATATCACTTAATCCGTACTTTCAACCACTTACAACATTATTATTTCATTATCTCGCTTGGCCATACATATGATTCTTCTTTCATGGCACAGTGGTCGTATTTCATGTTTCACACTTCCATATCTTACTTTTATGGATCATCATCATAAATATCAACATATACAATATTCCGGAAATCACAACTTTAGGTTCATTAGTAACGAAGACTTTAAACACAATAGATTTCTTTCCAAGAAATGGAGTAAAATGATTAGCAATCAAATCCCAAGTTAAAATCATAAGCAAGTAACACATCATTTATTCTTGAAATACTTTTTTCCAAAAAGGACAATACACAATTTCCACTCACGAATATGTAAAAATATAAAACACATTGAAAATACTTACTAAATATAGCATTAGCTAAAACAATCACTTATGGGCATCACTTGAGTTCATAAGCTTTTAGGCAATTCTAGTTTCAAAGTCAATTTTAGAATAGTTGACTCAAAGCTCATTTCATAATCTTTCTCACATCATCTCATTTCATTGGCACCATTGGCCACAAGTATAACTTTCACTCTTGGCACATTGGCCACACTTTATATCCCCCAATTCACTTATTTCACTTCCAGCCATCTTTATAGGTTATCAACAATAAAACATTTCCAATCAAGACTTTAGGTACACATATGAGCAATTAAGAGTCTTAAGCATATTGAGTTTTTCTCACACAATTTGGTATCATAACCTTCATTTGAAACTCCACTCGAAGACATAGAATTTTAATTCACATATCATTCTTTACCACATTCCCAAAAGATAACAAAATGTGATAGGAACACTCAGAACACGTTTTGAATACATAATTCTCGACACTTTGCTTATTCAGGACAATGAGTTTATTGGGAATAACCCGTAATATAGAATAAGGAACTTGAGACATCCATACTTGAAACTTACGGGAACATCATTAAATTCAATTCTAAGAAAGAGGTTTAGCCAACATACCTCAAATCCATAACTTAATGATACTACAACGATCCACTACACTAAGCAAATTTAATCTACAATAACAACATCCAATGGGACCAATATTAGTAACGAATTCCATAATATAGGTGATTTAGGCATTTAATCAAACACCTAGTAGGCATGAATCTCTATATTTCTTAACCATATAATTACTTCCTCCAACTACTACCATTTACCAACAATTTATCCCACCATCATTCTTAAACAATTCATAACTTTCAACATCATATACATGACCATCCATCCACACCCAACCACCAAATTTCCATCAAATAATCATCTTTCAATCTCTACAATAGTTATGTATTTAAATTGGGAACTTATAGCTTCCAATCACCATACTATAAGTTCTAATACTTAATTCATACTCATATTCCAATAATATATCCACACATGTAAGTCTAAGAGTGTAGGATTACCTCTTGAAAGAAATCTTGCAAAATCCTCCTTTGAGTTCTTGAAGAAATTTCTTGAAGATCTATGTATTTTATGTGTAGATTTCATCAATACTAGTGTAGAAATGATGGAATTACATACCAAAATAATTGGGATTGCTTACCTTGAAGAAGAGGGGAGTTGGTTGTCTTGAGAGAGTGGAGAAGAGCTCCAAAATTCGTCCAAATGAAATCGGGAAAATGAACCCCTAAATTGTATTCTATTAATAGGCCAAGATTTCTGTATTTCGGATGCTGCCCTAGATGCTTCGCATCCCCACTTCACTCCTGTTTGAAGCTAGGATGCGGACGTGGATGTTATGGCAGCACTTCACTACCAGCCTTTCTTTCGGACGCGGCCTCGGATGCTTCGGATCCGCAGGCTCATCCGTCAGCCTTTGGTAATTTGGTTATAACTTCTTGTAGGAATGTCCAAATGACAAACGGTTTAAAGCATTAAAAACTAGACTTAACGACATTTAATTTGATAGGTGATATATTACATAACGCCTTATACATAAGTATATATGCTCGTACAAATGTGTTTCTTGTGCGTACTCATTAGGAACTTTAGTCTATCATGAAATTTCCAACTTGACTTGGACGTAGGGCTCTCCTTAGACCCCATATCACTTATAATATGCCTCGTACACTTATTATCATATCAAATTGATATCCATCCTATTAATAGTCATCGTCTTCACACAAAATAATATAATTAGCGCACATCAACTTTCTTAATAGCGCTTAAGTGCTTCAAAATTGTTCGGGTTGTTACATCATGTCTAGTGAGTATATTGACTTGTTCCTTGTCACTATTACACCGAGGTTAGTCTTGATACTTACTGGGTACCATTGTGGTATACTCATACTACGCTTCAACACATTTTTGAGGAGATCTAGGTACCTCAGAGTGTGCCGGATGCTAGCTAGTTCCTTTTGAGTTGCTGGGGAGACTTCAAGGTACACCTTCCATCCCACTTGGAGGCTTCAGAGGCATATTCTGAAATTACCTTTACTACTATTTATTTTTATTCTAGAATAGTGTTGTATTTCGATATTTGTAGTGTATTCAATAGAGCTTATGACTTCGTACTACCGGTTTTAGGGATATATGACTAATGATCAGTTTCAGCTTTTATTATGATATTTATCAGTTTAAATTAATAGCTAAGTTGTTTATTTTCTGTTAATTCCTCATCATGTATTAGGCTTACCTAGTCTAAGATACTAGGTGCCATCACTATCAAAAAGGTGGGATTTTGGGGTCATGACAAGTTGGTATCAAAGCTTTAGGTTTATAGGTGCTAAGAGTCACAAGCAAGTTTAGTAAAGTCTTGCAGATCGGTACGGAGACGTTTGTGGTTATCTTCGAGAGGCAACAAAACTATTAGGAAAATTCCACTTCTTTCATTCCTATTGGACAAGGTGGGTTGCTCTGATGGTAAGCACCCTCCACTTCCAACCAAGAGGTTGTGAGTTCGAGTCACCCCAAGAGCAAGGTGGGGAGTTCTTGGAGGGAAGGATGTCGAGGGTCATTTGGAAACAGCCTCTCTACCCCAGGGTAGGGGTAAGGTCTGCGTACACACTACCCTCCCCAGACCCCACTAGTGGGATTATACTGGGTTGTTGTTGTTGTTTCATTCCTTATCATGCGGATTTGTTGATTTTAGAATCTGACCCTTTGTCTTTCCATTCTTTCACAGATGGTGAGGACATTCACTACTAGATCAGCTGAGCAAACACCCACGTCCCTTTCTAGAACTGCGAGAGGTGGGGCTGAGGTAGAGGCTGAGAAGGGCATGTGCCATGGCTAGAGCACCTGCAGAGCAGTGACTGAGGAGCCACTAATAGCTCCGGCTAGGGAGCAGGCACCTGAGGTGCCTGTTGCTACCCCTGGACTCCATGAGACCTTCGCACATTTTCTGAGCATAATTGGTACTTTAGCTCAGATGGGATTGATCCCAGTTGTACCAGCTACTTCTCATACTGGGGGAGGAGCTCAGACTCCCGTCACCCGAACTTTAGAGCAGCAGGTCCATGTCAATCAAGTTCCAGGTACTATGCCAATACAACCCATTATCGCAATCCAGTCTGAGATCAGGCCAGTGGCATCAGAGGAGGACGAGAAGAGGTTTGAGAGGTTCAAGAAGTATGATCCTTCTACTTTCAGTGGCGTAGTTTCTGAGGATGCACATGTTTTTCTAGACCAGTACCACCATATTCTCCGCACCATGGGCATTGTGGAGGTGAGCGAAGTTGACTTTACTACATTTCAGCTAATAGGGTCAGCATATAGGTGGTGGCAGGCTTATGAGGAGGGTAGGACAGCTGATGCAGTGCCACTTACTTGGGCTCTATTTTCTAATATATTTTTGAGGGAGTTCGCCCCACAGACCCTTTGGGATGCGTGGCGCATAGATTTCGAGCAGTTGCGTTAGGGGACAATGGCGGTGTAAAAGTATGCAATGAGATTTAGTGAGTTATCCCGCCATGCACCTGTTTGACTACATAGGTGGTGTTGATTGGCTCAGAAGTTTCCGGAGATGCAGAAGATTTGTGCAGAAGCAAGACCGCACCTGCGCTAGTGGACCGCAGAAGTGGGTCTGCGGGTGCGAGGTTTAGACCGCATAAGCGGAAGTCCAGGCATTGAGGGGGATCATAAATGCGATGTTTTGACCGCTAATACGATACTGCAGATGCAGTTAAATGACTGCACATGCAAAAATCAATGGGTAGAAATATCTTGAACTATGGGTTTGATTTCATTTATCACATTTTGAGTTTGAGAGTTTGGTTTTGGGCGATTTTGGATGGAATTTTCATGATTTGAATTGGGGTAAGTATTTTTTGACTCGGATTTGTTATTATTTCATGCTTCCAACCTCAATTTTAGTGTTTGATTGATGAATTGAATGGGAGAAATTTAAGAATTTTAGTAAAACACTTCTCTATAACATAAATTTAAGATTTCAAGGCCGATTTGAGGTCAGAATTGGATGATTTTGGCATGGTTGTACTCGNGACAAGGTGGGTTGCTCTGATGGTAAGCACCCTCCACTTCCAACCAAGAGGTTGTGAGTTCGAGTCACCCCAAGAGCAAGGTGGGGAGTTCTTGGAGGGAAGGATGTCGAGGGTCATTTGGAAACAGCCTCTCTACCCCAGGGTAGGGGTAAGGTCTGCGTACACACTACCCTCCCCAGACCCCACTAGTGGGATTATACTGGGTTGTTGTTGTTATTTCATTCCTTATCATGCGGATTTGTTGATTTTAGAATCTGACCCTTTGTCTTTCCATTCTTTCACAGATGGTGAGGACATTCACTACTAGATCAGCTGAGCAAACACCCACGTCCCTTTCTAGAACTGCGAGAGGTGGGGCTGAGGTAGAGGCTGAGAAGGGCATGTGCCATGGCTAGAGCACCTGCAGAGCAGTGACTGAGGAGCCACTAATAGCTCCGGCTAGGGAGCAGGCACCTGAGGTGCCTGTTGCTACCCCTGGACTCCATGAGACCTTCGCACATTTTCTGAGCATAATTGGTACTTTAGCTCAGATGGGATTGATCCCAGTTGTACCAGCTACTTCTCATACTGGGGGAGGAGCTCAGACTCCCGTCACCCGAACTTTAGAGCAGCAGGTCCATGTCAATCAAGTTCCAGGTACTATGCCAATACAACCCATTATCGCAATCCAGTCTGAGATCAGGCCAGTGGCATCAGAGGAGGACGAGAAGAGGTTTGAGAGGTTCAAGAAGTATGATCCTTCTACTTTCAGTGGCGTAGTTTCTGAGGATGCACATGTTTTTCTAGACCAGTACCACCATATTCTCCGCACCATGGGCATTGTGGAGGTGAGCGAAGTTGACTTTACTACATTTCAGCTAATAGGGTCAGCATATAGGTGGTGGCAGGCTTATGAGGAGGGTAGGACAGCTGATGCAGTGCCACTTACTTGGGCTCTATTTTCTAATATATTTTTGAGGGAGTTCGCCCCACAGACCCTTTGGGATGCGTGGCGCATAGATTTCGAGCAGTTGCGTTAGGGGACAATGGCGGTGTAAAAGTATGCAATGAGATTTAGTGAGTTATCCCGCCATGCACCTGTTTGACTACATAGGTGGTGTTGATTGGCTCAGAAGTTTCCGGAGATGCAGAAGATTTGTGCAGAAGCAAGACCGCACCTGCGCTAGTGGACCGCAGAAGTGGGTCTGCGGGTGCGAGGTTTAGACCGCATAAGCGGAAGTCCAGGCATTGAGGGGGATCATCAATGCGATGTTTTGACCGCTAATACGATACTGCAGATGCAGTTAAATGACTGCACATGCAAAAATCAATGGGTAGAAATATCTTGAACTATGGGTTTGATTTCATTTATCACATTTTGAGTTTGAGAGTTTGGTTTTGGGCGATTTTGGATGGAATTTTCATGATTTGAATTGGGGTAAGTATTTTTTGACTCGGATTTGTTATTATTTCATGCTTCCAACCTCAATTTTAGTGTTTGATTGATGAATTGAATGGGAGAAATTTAAGAATTTTAGTAAAACACTTCTCTATAACATAAATTTAAGATTTCAAGGCCGATTTGAGGTCAGAATTGGATGATTTTGGCATGGTTGTACTCGTATCGGAATGGGTGTTCGGAATTTGTGAGTTTTGTTGAGTTTTGAGGTGCAAGACTGGGATTGACTTTTTGAATTGACGTTTTAATTTTTATTAAAGATCGAAGCTTTATTATTAGGAATCATTTCCTATGGCTTTTATTTATGTTATGAAGTTATTTTGGCTAGATTCGGGAAATTCGGAGGTTGTTTCACATGGGAAGGGATTCTTAGAGTGTTGATTTAGCTTCTTTGAGGTATGTATCTTGCCTAATTTTTTGTGGGAGAATTACCCTGTAGGATTTGGCCTAAATGCATTATTTGAATTATGTGAAAGACATGTACATGAGGTGACGAGTGTGTGCACGGGATTATATGTGTAAATTGACTATTTTTGACTCTTAGGTTATTATTATGTCTTTAATTTAAGTTGTTCTTACATGAAATATTTTTTATTGTTGAGTTATTTTTCTGTTTCGTTGTGTAGTTGTTTAAATTCTTGTACATATTGTTGTTGTTGAGTCGTGGGCTTTGTAGTGTTGTGACATTGGTATTTTGTTGGGCAATATTGTGGCATATTTGCACGTGTGGTGAGAGTTGATTATAGTGTTGTGATGAAATGTGCATGCAGCGGCATAAAGAAGGTGTTATTGATACGCATGCGGCGAGATAAGGGGTTTTATGTGCGTGTTGCTAGTAAGGGGAATTACTTCATTTGAATCAGATGCGGCGAGATAAGGTAGCTAAAGCGTGTGAAGCTATTTCGGGAAAAATATTTTTTTAAAATACATGTAAGGCTCACGCGGCGACACAAGGAAGATTTTACGATTTGTCACTTATGAATTGTGATTATGAGGTGTGGTACCTTGGGGTGATTCTTGCTGTAAACGCTATGTTGGAACGGCTTAATGATTTGAACTGTGATTATTTTCCTTAAATTATTTCACTTGTATTTTAATTGTGTTTTGATTATTTTGCTGTTTATGACATGATTACTCTTGTTGCTATTTATTTCTTTTACTTTCTGTTGTTAGCTTTATATTAATACTCTACAAAGGTTTTCATGTCTAATGAGTGTCTTGACTTGTACCTCGTCACTACTCAACTGAGGTTAGCCTTGATACGTAATAGGTATCATTATGGTGTACTCATACTACGCTTGTGCACGTTTTTGTGTAGATCCAGGTACCTCAGAGCATGTCGGACGCTAGCTAGTTGCTTTTGAGCTACTGAGGAGACTTCAAGCTATACCTACCATCCCACTCGCAGGCCTCTGAGGCACCTTCTGATATATGTCTTCTTCCACTTGCTCTTGTGATCAAACATGTTTCTTTCTTCTGATCAGACCCCAGAGTTTTCCTTCTCTCTGATCATTTTATCTTTGTGCTCTAAGCTAATACCTATAAGGACATCAAAGACGAACAAACAAGCAAATTGGGAGTGAAGGAAAATGTCATAGGAGAACTAGGCTCATTTCATGAGATTCAACTGGGGAGTGGTGTACCATGTGTTGAGATAATGCAGCTGGCGAGTAGTGTACCTTAGTAAAGAATGTGACTAGGGAGTGGTGTATCATATGTCTAAAGAAAAATACAACTAAGGAGTAGTGTACCATATGTTGAGAAATGCAATCAGAGAATGAAGTGCCCTAGAAAATGCGACTAGGGAATGGTGTGCCCTATGTGAAAAAGAAAACACAACTAGGGAGTGGTGTATCCTATATTGATGAATACAATTAGGGAGTGGCATACTATGTATAAAAATGCGACTATGGAGTAGTCTACCATATATCAACCAAAAATGCTACTAGGGAGTAGTGTACCTATGTTAATAAATGCAAAAAGGGAGTGGTGTACCCAGTATAAAAATTCAACTAGAGAGTGTTATACCTTATGTTGAAAAGAAAACATAACTAGGGAGCGATGTACCCTATTTTGAGAAATGTAATTAGGGAGTGGTGTACCCTACATAAAGATGTGACTAGAGAGTAGTGTACCATTTGTCGAAAAGAAAATACAACTAGGGGGTGATGTACCATATGTTGATGAATGCAATCAGGGAGTGGTGTACCCCGTATAAAAATGCGACTAGGGAATGGTGTACCCTATGTCTAGAAGAAAACACAGTTAGGGAGTGGTGTACCCTATGTTAAGAAATACAATTAGGGAGTGGTGTACCCAATTTAAAGATGCGAATAGAGAGTAGTGTACCCTATGTTGAAAAGAAAATATAACTAAGGGGTAATGTACCCTATGTTGATGCATGCAATCAGGGAGTGGTGTACCCTGTATAAAAATATGACTAGGGAGTAGTGTATCCTATGTCAAAAAGAAAACATAACTAGGGAGTGGCGGATCCTATGTTGGGAAATGCAATTAGGGAGTGGTGTACCTTATATTAGAATGTGACTAAGGAATGGTGTATCCTATGTTGGAAAGAAAATACAACTAGGGAGCGGTGCGCCCTATATTGAGAAATACAATTAGGGAGTGGTGTACCCTATATAAAGATGCGACTAGGGATTGGTATACTTTATGTCAAAAATAAAGCACAACTAGGGAGTGGTGTACCTTATATTGGGAAATGCATTCAGGGAGTGGTGTACCTTATATTCAAATGCGACTAGAGAGTGGTGTACCCTATGTCTAAAAGAAAATATAACTAGGGAGTAGTGTACCCTATGTTGCAAAAATGACATGATTTCATGCATGCTGGGGAAATGAAAGTGAGAAGGGGAGTTTTGAGAAAACTTCCTTTATGACGACGCTCACTTCTTGAGAAATTGCTTATTGCATTGCGCGGTTTTACCGTTTTTCAACAAAGAAAGATTTGTTAGTTTCAAAAATGATTGTTGGTTATGGCGTTGAATGCTCTAATCATCTTCCTTTGGCCCACTGATTGTGACGATAACTAGTTATGCTTGAATGAAGACTTCGTTTTCCGATTTATTGGGACCTTTACTTGTCCAAACCTCCTAACTTGATTGTTCGTACCTAGTACGACTTATCCATGGTGGGTGTAGCCTTCAACATCAACTTTTTCTTATAATTCCATCTCTCTCAACATCTTTCCTTGAAGCTTTGCCCATTTTTTGGGCATCTTTCAATTAGGGCCAATCACATGTCGCTTACTATCTTTCGTCAATGTTGAGTGGCATTTAATAAACTAGCTTGACCCAACTAAAACCCTTATAGATAGTTTTGACATCCTTTTTTTGCCTTACTCTTGGCATAGGATTAAACCAAAAGGGTTTTAAACAAATCTTTGATTTCAAATATATGTAGATTATTGAGAAAAAGATGAATTTATCTAGACAAGAGGTATCCCTTTCGGGGAATAGAGAAAAAGATTTATCTGAAGGTACATGCAGACTTCAATGAACATGACATGCCTTCTGGACTGGATTCTCGATTCGTATGACCTGTCAAATTCTTAAAAATCTACTATAAAATAGATTTTGAAACCAAGCCCCGTTGCCCTGACTATGTTGGTGCCATGGTAGTGCAGGCTCTCTTTTGACCAACAGTGCCCTTTGCGAGTTTTCGCTAACTGATCTATCTCATTTCTCTATTTACAGTTGCCTTACACTGCTCGTGAAAGTTTTCACCAATAAGACTCTCTCACTTTGTTTCTCCACTTACCATCACTTTATGGTGCCCGCGGGGGGTTTTTACCCAATAAGAGTCTCTTATTTTATTTCTCTTTTTTGGGAACATGGGATCACATTAACCACAATATGCTTAACCTTAATGTTTTCAAAGGTTGGTTGGAAGTCTTAAAAAGGATTGGGGAAAGAAAAACATGGACTGAATTACAACTTTAGAACCATTCACACGAAATAATCGCTAAAATAGCGTAACTTCTGCCCCAGTTTTAACTTTGGGGAGATATGGAGGTTTTTATTAGGTGGGTCTGAATCCCAAAGTAGTTTTCCAACGTATCCTTTTGGAATCAAGTCAAACGTAGTTCAATCAATCATAGACGTTTTGTTTTTGTTTTTGTTTGTTTTTGGTTTTTGTTGTTTTCCTTCTCTCTTTCTCTCTCTCTCTCTCTCTCTCTCTCTCTCTTTCTTTGACATAGCGAATATGTAATGACCCAACTAGTCATTTTGAGCTTTAGCATTTCATTCGGTGGTTTGATACCTTGAGTACCTTCATATCAAGTATTATGACTTGCGTAGATAGTTGGTTTTCATGTTCGCAAGGTTCGGAATTGATTTGATAGAGTGGTTCTCAATTTGGAAACCTTAAGTTTGGAGAGTTGACCAAGGTTTGAATTTTGAGCAAACGATATCAGAATAGGGATTTGATGGTGTTAATAGGTTCATATGGTGATTTTGGACTTGGACATATGTTCTGATTTGAATTTTTATGTTTCTAGAAGGTTTTGGCTCTATTTGTCGAAAGTTGGCAGTTTAAAGATTTAGAGAGTTCATAGGTCTGATCAAGAGTTGAATTTGGTTTTATCAGACTCCTATTGTGGTTTTGAAACTTTGGATATTTTCATTTAGTTGATTGGAACTTGTGTTCAAAGTTTGGTTGTGATTCAGAATGTCTAAGTGTGATTCAAACGTGTTTGGTGAACTTGGAATGTTTGAAACTTAAGAGAATTATTTGATTTTCGATTCTTAGTTTTGATGTTATTTGTGGTGCTTCGAACCGTTAGATAACACATTTGTATTTGTTGGTATGATTGGACGAGGTCCCAAGGGGCTCGGGTGTGTTTTGGCGTCACGGCCCGAAATCTGATCAAAGGTCGTGATGATGCTTAACCAGCTCACTAGGCAAGCCAGCACAATACCAATCACGATTGTAAAGCATATTAACCAAATGTTTAACAAAATACTCAATATGATAAGAAACAGAATAATCTCAATTTTGATAACATAGATAAACTATCCAGGAACGGTCTAAATATGACCACAACAACCAACACCTCCCAAAACCCGGATGTCACAATCATCACAAGCATCTAACAAGAGTATGTACAATCAGCCGAATACAATGTCTGTATAAAGGAAATAGATAGACATAAGAGTGGACTCCATGTGCTGCAAATCGATGAAGTAGAGAAGCTCACCACGACCTCTCCACAAGTCCTCCTACATTATTGGATGAATGCGCCTTAGAACCTGCACAAAATCTGCAAAAGTGTTGTATGAGTACAATCACGATACCCAGTAAGTATCAAGTCTATTCTCAAAGAAGTAGTGACGAGGGGTTGACTTTGACACTAATTAGCAGTTAATAATCAGCTGAGAGAATAACTCGACATGAAACTAGCCATGATACCATCAACAAGTATCAAAGCTCAAAATACAGCTCATTCAGAAATTAAACTTGATTTTGAAATTAAAAAAAATCAAATAAGATATCGGCATTCCCATTCTCGAATAAAACATGGTACCAGTCAAAGATACTTTCATCAATTCATAGCATGAGTCCAAAACAAATATACATATGCATTCTCAGGATCCCTTTCTCAACAACTCACAGCACAAATCTATGTGCCTGACACAAGCCACGTGTCTAAAAAGCACCAAAAGAATCATGGATGCCTACGCTCAAATGGCCGAAGGTAACATGGGTAATCACCTTACTCCGGAGGGACAGATCCACAACCATACATTGATCATTAAATATTGAATGGTCATCAATCAATCGTTGGGCCGTGCAAACCCTTCTAATCATAACATCATCAATCAAATAACCACTATCGGTATCTGCTCAAGTGCCTGTAGTGCCAAAATCCTCAACTTTCCTTAATAACTACTTTTTTCCACTCGTGCGTATGTGTATGAAATGATATAATAAAAGGGCACAAATATGGCAATATGAATGCGGATAAAAGCTCAAATGGCTATGAGATGTCTATGGCAAATCATATAACTCAATTTATCATAACGGCTCGATAGGCTATTTTACATGATCTAGCTTAATCATAATATTATCATGAGTTAATTAGGCTATAGAAATCATCAAAAATTATGGAGAAAATAAGGCAAGTATATGACCAAATTTATAATAAAGTTCGACATGGCAGAACAACTTTCATGTCAAATCAACCCGTCACCACCCTAGGCATGTTCCTAAATCATGAATATAAATTATCACAGTCATAGAATCAATTTTAATATGGACAACAACTTCACATAATCTAGTAAAGCACAATTCAAATCAACAAATACCGGATATGGTCAAAACCTAGGTAAATATATACGCTCACCACCTCGCATATACGTGGCTCCTAATTCATGAATAAAGTAGCAAATATATCACATATGAGGAGAATTTCCTCTTACAAGGATAGATAAGAGACTTACCTCCACCCGGTAAGCTAAAATCAAGCAACAATCGCCTACCATCCAAATTCAACTCCAAACAACCCAAATCTAGTCTAAAACAACTCAATAACATCAAATAAATACATATGAACCAACCACAAAAAATAAGGCTTCAATCTTAAATCAAATCCCCAAAAGTCAATAAAAGTCAACCAGGGCCCACACGGTTGAAACCCGAGTCAAGGGGTAGATCGCGACTACACATAACCCCACGAGTCTAAATATGAGACTAGATTCCAAAGCCGAGTCTAAATCGACCTTCAAATCCCCAAAATTCACCCTCTTAAGTTGTAGACAAAAACCCCAAATTTTGTTTTCAAAATCATATTTTAGGCGTAGAAATCTATAGGGAATTAAGATATAAAGTCAAATCCATGTGAAAATTGTTACCTCCAATGTAGTAGTGAATTTGCTCTTCAAAATCTCCACCACTTGAAGTCTAGAGTTCAAAATATAAGAGAATGGGTAAAATCCCGAAATTATAACACTTAATGTTCTGCCCAGTGATACACATCGCGATCACGACATCGAAAATGACTGTCTAGCTACTGCTCTTCTACGCGAACACGATGCCTGGCATGCTAAGCCTACATAAATGTGAGCCTCACTCCGTGAACGCGAAGAAAGTCCATCCGCCTGGAACCTCTCTATCGTGAACATGGCCCCCTGCACGCGTATGTGATGCTCCAGCTCCCATCTCTCTGTGAACGCGACTCCACCAATGTGAACGCGAAGAGGAAAATCCCATCTACCAGTTCCTTTTCTCTACCATCGCGAGACAAGCTCCGTGATCACGAAGCACTTGCTAAACATAAAAAAACCAGCAATTCAAAACACAGGAGAAATGATCTGAAATCACCCTGAGCCCCCGTTACCCAATCCAATCATACCAACAAGTCTCAATACCTTATCCAAACTTGTCCAAATGCTCAAAACACCATGACTAACATCACAACCAAGAATCGACGGTCAAAACACAAGTTAAGCTTCTCTTAAGTTCATGAAATTTCAAACTTCCAACTAAGCATTTGATTCAAGTTTAATCAATCCGGATCACATCCAAACTTTGCAAACGAGTCCCAAACGACAAAACTAACCTATTACAACTTCCAAAAAACAATGTGAATCTTATATCATCAAAGTCAATCCCTGCAAGTCACAAAATAACAAACAAACATAAGAGAAACATCAAATAGGGGAACAAGGCTCAAATAAATAAACCACCAATCGGGTTGTTATATTTCCCCTTCTTAAACAAACATCCATCTTCGAACGGGTCAAGAATCATACTTGGAATGCCGAAAAAATGAGGATATCTACTCCACATATAATTCTCAACCTCCCAAGTCACATCCTCAACCCGTCGACCTCTCCATTGAAACTTCACTGATGTAATATCTTTCGATCGCAGCTTTTGAATATGTCTGTCCAAAATGGTCACTGGCTTTTCTTCATAACCAAGTTTTCATCCAACTGCACCGAGCTGAAATCCAAACACATGTGACTGATCCTTATAATACTTCCAAATCATGGAGACATGAAACATCGGATGAATTCCCGACAAGCTATCTGGCAAAGCAAGTTTGTCACCCACCTCCAAAACCCATCTCTAACACCACAAATGAACTGATATACCAAGAACTCAACTTGCCCTTCCTCTTAAACCTCATCACACCCTTCATAAGCAAAACTCTAAGAAGAACCTTCTCACCCTCCATGAAAGCCACATGACGAACATTTCTATTAGCATAACTCCTTTTCCTGGACGGCGTTGTACGAAGCCGCTCCTGAATCAATTTCACCTTCTCCAAAGCATCACGAACAAAATCGGTGTCCAACAACCTAGCCTCCCTCGGCTCAAACCAACCAACCGGAGAACGACACCGCCTCCCATATAAAGCTTCATATAGAGCCATCTGGATACTAGATTGGTAGATGTTGTTGTATGCAAACTCTACAAGCGGTAGAAACTGGTCCCACTAGCCACCGAAATCAATAACATATGCTCTCAACATATCCTCCAAGATCTTAATGGTCCGCTCAAACTGCCCATCTGTCTAAGGGTGTAATGTTGTACTCAACGCCACCTGGGTGCCTAAATCACACTACATGGCTCTCAAAAATGTGATGTAAACTGAGTGACACGATCCGAGCTAATAGACATAGGCACACCATACAAGCGGACAACCTTCCTGATATGGATCTTAGCCAATTGCTCTGATGTGTAGGAAGTCATGACTAAAATGAAATATGCTGACTTGGTCAGTTTGTCCACAATGACCCAAACAACATCAAATCTCCTCAAGGTCTGTGGCAACCCTACCGTAAATTCCATAGTGATGCGCTACAACTTCCACTCCAGTATCTCTAACCTCTAAAGCAAACTACACGGTCTCTAATGCTCATACTTGACCCGCTTACATTTCAAACACCGTGCAACAAGTCTAACAATGTCTATCTTCATCCTTCTCCACCAATAATTCTGCTTCAAATAACAATACATCTTCGTAGCACCTGGATTAATATAACATCGTGAGCTATGTGCCTACTCAAGAATTAACTCTCTCAAGTCATAGACATTAGGAATAAAAATCCGACCTTAAAGTCGCAATACACTATCATCACCAACAGTCACCTCCTTAGCACCACTGTGCTGCACCAGGTCCTTTAGGACAAGCAAATGGGATCATCATATTGGAGAGCTTTAATGCACTCAAACAGGGATGATCGTGAAACACCACGAGCAAGGACTCTGCTGGGCTCCAAAATATCTAATCTCACCAATTTATTGGTCAACACCTGAATATCCATCGCTAATGGCCTCTCCCTAGCTGGAATGAATGATAAACTTCAATACTCTCCGCCTTTTTGCTCAAGGCATCTTCTACCATATTAGCCTTCCCCGGGATAATAAATAATGGTGATCACATAATCCTTCAACAGCTTCAACCATCTCCACTGCCTAAAATTCAAATCTTCCTATTTAAACTGATGCTCGAGACTCCGATGGTCCATATACATCTCACAAGACATGCCATAGAGATAGTGCCTCCAAATCTTTATTGCGTGCACAATAGTTGCTAACTCCAAATTATGCACCGGATAGTTCTTCTCATGGTCCTTCATTTGGCACAATGAATAGGCAATCACGCTACCGTCTTGCATCAACACACACCCAAGGCCAACCCCTGAAGTATTACACTAAATCGTATACAAGACCGATCCTGAAGGCAATACCATAATTGCAGCCATAGTCAAAGAAGTCTTAAGCTTATGAAATTTTCCCTCACACACATCATACCATCTGAACCGAGCGCCCTTCTGAGTTAACTTAGTCAATAAGGCTGCAATAGATGAAAATACCTCTGCGAAACAATTGTAGTAAACGGCCAAACCTAAGAAGTTCATGATCTCTGTAGCAGTAGAAGGTCTGGGACAACTCTACACTACCTCAATCTTTTTCGGATCTACCTTGATCCCATCACTGGACACCACGTGACCCAAGAACGCCACCGGGTCCAACCAAAATGTACACTTGGAGAACTTAACATACAAATTCTTCTCCCTAAAAATCTAGAGCACAATCCTCAAATTCAAGTATATCATCAATGAACACATTTATCAATTAACACATTTACAAAAGAATCCAAGTAAGGCTGGAACACACTATTCATCAAATGCATGAAAACTGTTAGGCACTAGTCAAACCAAAAGACATCACCAAAAACTCATAATGCCCATAACGAGTCTTGAAAGTCGTCTCAGGGATGTCTGAAGCCCAAATAATCAAGTGGTGATACCCAAATCTCAAGTCAATCTTTGAGAACACTCTGGCGCCCTAAATCTGGTCAAATAAGTCATCAATGTGAGGTAACAAATACTTGTCCTTGATGGTAACCTTGTTCAACTACTGGAAGTCCATACACATCCTCATAGACCCATCTTTCTTCTTTACACACAATGCTGGCGCACCCCACGGTGATACACTAGGCCTAATGAATCGCTAATCGAGAAACTCTTGCAATTGTTCTACTAATTCCTTCAACTCTGCTGGAGCTATGCGATACTGTGGAATAGATATGGGTTGTGTACGCGGCACAAAATCAATACCAAAATCAATATCCCTATCGGGTGGCATGCCTGGTAGGTCTACAGGAAATACATCCATAAACTCCCTAACTATATGAACTGAATCAACAGTAGGAGTATCAAAACTAACATCTTGAACAAAAGCCAGATACGCCAAACACCCCTTCTCAACCATCCATTGAGCATTCAGACATGAAATCACTCTACTATGCGTGTGACCAAGAGAACCTCTCCACTCCGACCTCGACAACCCCGGCATAGCTAATGTCATGGTCTTGGCATGAAAATAAGGATAGCATAGTGCGGAGATAACCAATCCATACCCAAAATCATATCAAAGTCCACCCTATTAAGCAATAGAAGGTCAAAATTAGTCCCATAACCACCAATAGTGACCACACAAGACTGATACATACAATCTACCATCATAGAATCATCAACAAGTGCAGATAGATGCACGAAAGTATAAAGATAACCACGAGGCATTTCCAAATAAGTAGAAAACTATGATGACACGTAAGAATCAGTAGACCAGGATCAAACACCACAGAATCATCTCTACGACAAACCGAAACCATACCTCTGATCATATCATAGAGGCCATCGCCTTGGGTCCCCTAGAAAGCATAGCAATAGGTATACCCATGGTTGGTCTTACTACCACTAACGAGACCTCCCCTTCTCGGGCATCCCCTGACTGCGTACCCTTCCCCTCTAGCTATCTGGGCAAGGGTGATACAGCTGGCACAGGAACTATGGACCAAGAACCCTAATGAATTGCACCTATGATAAGTTTGGGGCAATGCTTCCTTAGGTGCCCAAGCTCTCAACACTCATAGCAACCCCGAGCTGAATCAGGCTGCTGAGACTAATACTGCCCCTGAGGACCTAAATACCCATTAGAGGAACTCTGAGGTGACAGGAAAATGCAAAAGTCTGAAAGTTATAAGTACCTTCCACTCTACTCGTACTGAATACAGGTAATTCCCTACCACTTGCCCAATATTTTAATAGAGGGACAACCAGCGGTGAGGCCATTGGACCAATAAATAATAGGAACAAGTAGCTTAAAATAAAAAGGGTGAAATCAAGAGGTAATTTATCTTTTCAATAGATGGAGCACGGTGTGAGCTCACTGAAAGAGCACTGAAGGATGACAAAACTGGAGAACTGAAAGATGATTGAGAAAATGCACCGCGCGCCCGATGCTGAGTAAAATGAGTTGGCCTACCTTGAAGGCCCCTAATGAGCTAACCTCTACCTCCAGATAAGGTACAACTGAAACCACCAGAACGATGAGGCATCTTGTCACTCAGCAAGATCTCTCTACCCTAGCTGCAAACACGCTCAATCCTCCGAGCTATCTCTACTTCCCGATGAAAAGTAGTCCCCATATCTAGATCTCGAGCTATAGTAACCTTGATGCCATAAGTTAGACCCTCAATAAACCTCCTCACTTTCTTTTCCTTGGTGAGGATTAAGAAAGCTACATGACGAGACAACCCTATGAATCTCGTCTCATACTTGGTCACAGACATACGACCCTGCTGAAGGTGTTCGAATTGGCCTCTAAACTCATCCCTCGTGGTTAGTGGAATGTACCTCTCAAGAATTAGGTGTGAAAATTGAGCCTATGTAAGAGGAGAGGAACCAGCTGGCCTACCCATCTTATATTTCTAACACCATCTCCTAGCAGCTCCTCTAACCTGGAAAGTAGTGAAGTCCACTCTGTTGGACTTTACCAAGCACAAATCGCGAAGCATCCGATGGCACCTGTTTAGAATGTCCTGGGCATCCTCTGAAGCACTGCCCTCAAAGTGTGGAGGAAATAACCTCTGAAATATCTCTAATCTCTTCTACTCATCAACAGACACGGAAGTAAAGGTCTTAGGTCTAGCTGCTACAATCCGCTGCTCCAAAATACGAGTGATAGGGGTCTGAGATCACCCACCTACTTGAGATATGGCTAGAGCAAATAGAACCACACCGACTTGGGTAAATGCATCGATGCAACTGACCATCTTAGTTATATCCTTCTGAAACACGGGTGTAGCAATGAAACCCTTTGGCTAATTGACATGCACTGGAGCCTCTGCATGCTCGTCTATGATCTGCTCCTCAACCTGGTCCACAGGTAGGTCCACTACAATTTCCCTAGCCTAGCTATGGGCCACGGTGGATTATCCACATCTAACTATAACAGTATGGCCCTTAGTAGGAACGTTTCCCCTACCCCGGCATGTGCCTCTCCCTGTCACAACTGGTGGCACTGTGCATGTATCCTCTGCTGCTCTAGAAGTGCGATTCCTAACTATTTGTAAGAGAATATAATAGAAGGATTTAGACTCAAGACAATAATCAATGCGCGATGAGGAATCAAGAAAAATGAAGTTTTCCTAAATCCCTATAGCTTCACACAGATCAATACTGATGTCTCTGTACATATCCACAAGACCCTACTAGGCCTTCTTGTAATTTGTAAGACACTTAGAACATAGAACTTTGATACTAACTTCTCACGACCCGAAATCCCATCAAAGGTCTTGATGGAGCCTAACCTGTTTGTTAGGCAAGCAAACATAATAACAATAATGATTCTAAAGCCGATTAACAAAAGTTTTAACAAGATACTCAATATGATAAGAAACAGAATAATCTCAAATCTGATAACATAGATAAATTTTCCAAGGCAGGGTCTAAACACGATCACAAGTGCCAACATCGCCCAAACCCAGGATGCCACGATAATCACAAGCATCTAACAAAAGTATGTCAAATTATCTAAATAAACTGTATGTTTGAAAAAAGTAGATAGACATAAGAGATAAGTAGAGAGGAAGACTCCATGTGCTACGAATCGATCAAGTAGAGCAGCTCACCATAATGTCTCCACACGTCCTCCTACAAAATCAGATGAATGCCATTCACACCAGCCTCAGAACATGCATAAAATGTGCAGAAGTGTAGTATGAGTGCAAATCATGGTACACAACAAATATCAAGTATATACTAAAAGAAGCAGTAGCTAGGGGTCAACTTTGATACTCACCAACAGTCAATAATCTATTGGGAGAATACCGCCACATGAAACTAGGCATGAGATAATCAAGTATAAAATCTAAAAATACAGCTCATTTAGAATTTAGACATGCTTTTCAAATAAATGAAATCAAATAAGATATCAGCATTCCAATACTCGAATAAAACATGATATCAGTCAATAATACTTTCATCAATTCATAGCAAGAGCATAAACAAATACACATATACATGCTGAGGATTCCTTTTTCTCAACAACTCACAACACAAATTCATGTGCCTGACACAGGCCATATGTCCAAGGTAACACGGGTAATCACCGACTCCAGAGGGATGGATCAATAATTCAAGCGTTGATAATTTTATATTTAAAGATCATCAATCAATCCCTCCAACATGCAACCCATTCTAATCATAACATCATCAATCAAATGATCAGTACTAGTATCCGCTCAAGTACACAACAACGATAGCCTAGTGGAATCCTACTAGTGGGGTCTAGGGAGGGTATTGTATTTGCAGACCTTACCCCTACTCCGGAGGAGTAGAGAGTCTGTTTCTGATAGACCCTCGTCTCAAGCAGATGGAAAGAGACAGTGGATTAGTAATAGCAAAGCAAACAAGAAAGATAACACCAGCAACATAATAACCATAAAATAGAAAGAAAGCAATAACAATAATTAGTAACAATGGCATAGTACCATAGACAAATTGGATTAATATGGACACAACAAGAACCACTAGCATCCTAAGACAAAACATTAACAAACTAGCCTCCTACGACCTAACCTGCTACCCGAATGAAGTAATATGGACACAACTGGAGACACTAGCAGCCTAAGACAAAACACTATATGTAACACCCCGGAAAATTTCAAAATACCTAAGTGTAAGGCCTGGTAAAACTTGTAAAGAAAATAAATGTTTCATGGTGCCGGACTAGGATTACGTGTTTGAGGATTAAAGAAATTCTTCGCGGCTTGCAAGCTTGCCGCGGCTCAAACTTTTTGGGTTGAACAATGTACGAGAAAGTAAAGGAAAATTTTGCCGAAAATGTGCATTTATGCGGTCCATTATGCGATCGCATAATCACTCTGTGGGCCGCATAATGGCCGCAGAAGTGAGCAGGTGAGGGCTATTCTGGAAGCAGCTATGCGGTCGACTATGCGACCGCATAACTATTATGCGGTGCATTATGCGACCGCATAAAAGTTATGCGGACCGCATAGTGACCGCATAACAGTTATGCGGACCGTATACACATGCAGTTCTTTTGGCTATTTTGTAACCAATTATGCCACCGATATGCAGTCCGCATAACCATTATACGGTCGCATATGCGATCGCAGAACCTGTTCCGGAGCTCCATTTTTGGGTTTTTAAAACTCGACCCTATTTCGTTAAATACACTCTTTGGGTCATTTTTGAGCTATTATCTGACATTTTAGAGTGAGAGAGGGTGCCCTAGAGTGAGAAGGTATTCTCCAATAATTGTTCTTCAATTCTTGCCCAAGTTTTGGAAGATTGAGAAGGGAAACTCACTGGGTCTTCATCCTAGAGGTAAGATTCTACACCATAATCCTCAATTTCGAATTTTATGTAGAAATGGATAATAAGCAAGATAATTTCTGGGCAAGAGGTTTGGTTATTTTACATGCATGTGTTATCAAAGGGTGTAGAAAGATTGTTGAGCTAAAAATGGTAAAGGTTGGGTTGTGGGATGATGAAATCTTCCATGAAAGGACGTTGAAACTTTAATTCATATCTAGTGTTTGATAAAATGCTCGAATGCGCTAGAACCATGATCAACTTCCTAATTTTTGTTCAATTTGTTATATTTCAAAAATAGATTGAAGTTGCTAAGAATTTCGGAACATTTAGAGTGTAAGGAAGCTCAAGTGAGGTATGTTGGCTAAACTCTTCTTTAAGAATTGGAATTCTCATTATCCTTGTGAGTTCCGAGATGTTGATTATAAATCGAGTATTCCGATCAGCTTTGTGATGAAGATATATGTTCAATTCGTATTTCAAATGCTCTTATCATATTGCATTATAAATTGAGGATGTGTCCCAAACTATGGATTACGTATCCACATGTT
>AWOL01S0009538.1:17473-83621 GCA_000715115.1 Nicotiana otophora | reverse complement strand
TTTGTACTTTGTGTATTTTGTTTGAGGTATAGCCGGGGCCTTATTGCCGGCATTATCATTGTACTTTTCTTTATCTATAGAGGCTCCGTAGACATAATGTGGGTTGCGTATTGGTGCTGGGGAAAGACAAACTATGTTATGTTGTGGACGTATTACTTGTCCATTTGAGACTTTAAAAATGATGAAACTATTGGAAATGAATGGGTATTGTAGACATGAACACATTTTCGTCTAATTAATGATAATATGTATTATCTCTATTCATGGATGAGTTTGGGTAGAATGAAATCTAACAGGCTTGCTCGGTCAGGTTTACTCGGTTGAGCGCCGGTCGCGCTCCTCGGTTTTGGGGCATGACACTATTAGACTAGCCTTCTACCTCCTAACCTACAACCCTAATGCTCGACCTCTACAACTTCCTATCAAGGGCTATATCCTAAAAAATCTGAAGCCGCACCATGTCCTGCCTAATCACCTCTCCCTAATATATTTTAGGCTGCCCTCTACCTTTTTTCATACCACTCAAGGCCAGCCGTTCACACCTCCTTATAGAGGCATCCAAGCTTCTCCTATGCACGTGCCCAAACTATTTAAGCCTAGCTTCCCATATCTTGTCTTCCATGGTAGCCACACCTACTTTCACCCGGATATCTTCATTTCTAATCTTATCCAGCCTAGTGTGCCTGCACATCCATCTCAACATCTTCATTTCTGCCACTTTCATCTTTTGGATATGAGAATTTTAGACTGGCAAAAGCTCTGCACCGTACAACATGGCCAGTCTAACCACCGGTCTATAGAAATTACCTTTATGTTTCGGAGGCACCTTCCTGTCACACAAGACGCTAGATGCTAGCCTCCATTTCATCCACCCCACCCCTAATCTGCTCAAGTGAACATAGTGCCAAAATCCTCAAATTTCCCAATAAACACTTATTTTTCACTCGTGCATAGGCGTATGAACTGATATAATATAAGTCCACAATCATGGTAATAAGAATGCAGATAAAAGCTCAAATGGCTAAGAGATGACTATAGAAAATCATGTAATTAAATTTATCACAATGACTCAATAAGTTATGTAACATGTTCTAGATTAATCGTATTATTATCATAAATTAACTAGGCCATAGAAACCGTCAAAATTTATGGAGCAAATAAGGAAAGTATATGACTATGGATTTATAATAAAACTCGGCATGGAAAAATAGCCTTCATGTCAAATCAACAAGTCATAACCTTAGGCATGCTCCTAAATCATGAATATAAATTATCACGTAGTCATAGAATCAATATGAACACAGACTAAGACCTTATTCACACAACAAAGAAAGGCCGGGTGGAAGGGGGCAGTTATCTAACTGCTTCTTTGCCACACTACACATAATCTAGTAAAGCACAATTCAAGTTAACAAATACTTGATATGATCAAACCCTAGCTATGCATATATGATCGTCACTGCATACGTGGCTTCTAAATCATGAATCAAGTAGAAATTATATCACCTATGGGGAGAATTTTCTCTTACAAGGACAGACAAGAGACTTACCTCTGCCCGACAGCCTAAAATCAAGCAACAATCGCCTATTGTCCAAATTCAACTCCAAACAACCCAGATCTAGAAAAAAACAACTCAATAACGTCAAATCATGTTATAGGAAACAACCCCAACAATAGAGCTTAGATCTTTAACCAAATCCCCAAAAGTCAACAAAAGTTAACTCGGGCGCACACAGTAAAAATCCGAGTCAAGGGATAGATATCGACTACCCATAACCCCACGAGTCAAAATATGTGATTAGATTATAAAATCGAGTCCAAATTGATCTTCAAATCCCTAGAATACACCCTCTAAAGTTGTAGACAAAACCACCAAATTTTCCTTTGAAACTTCATGCTTTAGGTGTAGAAATCCACGGGAAATTAAGATATATAGTCCAATCCAACCAAAAATTGCTTACCTCTAATGTAGTAGTTAATTTGCTCTCCATCATCTCCACCTCTCGAAGTTTAGGATTCAAAATATGTGAGAACGGGTAAAATCCCAAAATTATAACACTTAATGTTCTACAAAGTGATACACATCACGATCGTGAAGGCCAAAATGACTGCCCAGTTACTGCGCTTCTTTGCGAATGCGAGGTCCCACCTCGCGAACTTGATGCCTAGTGTGCTAAGCCTACGTGATCGCGAGCCTTGTTCCGCAAACGTGAAGGCAGCCCTTCCACCTGGCACCTCTCTAACACGAACATGGCCCCCTGCACTCGAATGCAATGCTCCATCTCCCATATCTCTATGAATGTGACTGCATCAATGTGAACATGAATAGGAAAATACCGTCAGCCAACTCTCCTTCTCCACGATCATGAAGCACTGCTAAACATTAGAATACCAGCAATTCAACACCAAAGAAAAATGATCTAAAACCACCCTGAAACACACTCGAGCCCCCGGAACCCCATCCAATAATACCAACAAGTCCCAATACCTTATCAAAACATGTCCAACTGCTCAAAACACCATGAATAACATCAAAACCAAGAATCGACGATCAAAATATAAGTTAAGCTTCTTTTAAGTTCATCAAATTCCAAATCCCACATGTCCCAAATAACAAAAGTAATTTATTACAACCTCCAGAACAACATTCTGAATCTGATATCATTATAGTCAACCCCCGGTCAAATTTAGAAAACTCTCCAAACCTCCAAATTGACAACTTTCGGCAAATAGCACCAAAACATCCTAGGAACCTCTAAATCCAAATTTGAACATATGCCTAAATCAAAAATTACCATATGAACCTATTGGAATCCTCAAATTACTAATCCGAGGCCATTTACCTAAAAGACAAGCCTTGGTCAACTCTAACATGTAATGACCCGGCCGGTCGTTTTGAGTATTACAATCTCGTTCCCTTATTTACTGCTCAATTTATGCTTTACTGTTATTGTATGACTTGCCGAGGTAATTGGTTTGGGTCCGGAAAGATTTCGGAATGAATTGAGACACTTACTCTCATAATTAAAAACTTATGTTAAAAAAGTTGACCGGATGTTGGTTTGTGTGTAACCAATCTCGGAATCGAATTTTGATGACTCCAGTAGCTCCGTATGGTGATTTTGGACTTAGGAGCGTGTCCGAAAAATTATTTGGAGGTCCATAGTGGAATTAGCCTTGAAATGGCGAAAGTTGAATTTTTGGAAAGTTTGACCGGGGGGTTGACTTTTTGATATCATGTTCGGAATCTTATTTTCGAAATGGGAATAGCTCTGTTATGTCATTTATGACTTGTGTACAAAATTTGAAGTCATTCCGGACTGATTTGATGTGTTTCGGCACAATATATAGAATTGGAAGTTTCAAAGTTCATAGATGTTTTATTTGAGGTGCGATTCATCATTTTGATATTGTTTGATGTGATTTGAGGCCTCGAGTAGGTCCGTATAATGCTATGGGACTTGTAGGTATATTTGGTTGAGGTCCCGGGGGCCTCGGGTTGATTTCAGGTAGTTAACGGACAAAGGTTCAAAGTTGAAGAATTGCTGGAGTTATGCTGGTTCTGATGTTTTTCCACCTGCGGAAATGGACTCGCAGGTGCGATGGTCGCAGAAGCGACATTACACACGCAGAAGTGAGGGTCTTCGCAGGTGCGGTGCCTGTTGCGCAAAAGCGTGACTGCAGGTGTGGTCCTAGGCATCGCAGAAGCGATTTGGCTGGTCAAGCTACTCTCACAGAAGCGAGTTGTTTTCCGCAGAAGCGAGGGTCACAGGTGCGACCTCTTGTCCGCATCTACGGAAGTGCTGGACAGAACCCTTTATGTTTGAGGTTTCATGAATTTTCACCATTTTCATATTTTGGAGCTCGGTTTAGGTGACTTTGGAGAGGAATGTTTCCACACAACTTGGGGTAAGTGTTCTTGACTCCCTTGTGATTATATTCCATGAATCTATCTTCATTTTTAGCAATTGGTTGATGAATTTAAAGATAAAATTGGGGGTGTTGGCCTAAAGTTCATAATACAATTTTTTGAGTTTTGAACATCGATTATGAGTCGGAATTGAGTGAAATTAATATGGTTGAACTCGTAATTGGATGGGCTGTCGCATTTTGTGAGTTTCATCGGATTCCGAGACATGGGCCCCACGGGCCATTTTTGGAGTGTAATTTCGGATTTTGTGGAAAAATATTAGCATTTTGATATGGAATTAATTCCTATAATTGTGTGTACTGAATCAAAATTATTGTGACTAGATTCGAGCTGTTCAGAAGTTGATACGCGCAAAATGGGATTTCTGGAGCATTGTTTAGCTTGCTCGACTTTGGATTCGTCTTGTTCGAGGTAAGTAACTCTTCTAATCTTGGAGCTGAGGGTATGAACCCTGAATATACATATTATGTGAATTGTTTGAAGGTTACGGGCGTGTGGGCGTGTACCATAGAAATTGTGTCATAATTATTTATGTGGAATTTTATAGTCAAATAATCTTGGCATTTTCTATGCAGTTTTATATGTTGAAGAACTTTAGCTGAGAATCATATTAAAAATCATGTTGAGACTATGTGCCAGTATTATTGGGACCCATAGAGGTTATATTGTCGTGAACTATTTGTTTTAAATTGAAAATTCATACTCAGTCATATTCATTTCATTGCATATCATATCTCAGTCACTGTTGTTATTTATTGATACATCATATTATCGTTTTTGGGCTATTTTCATGATATTGTGAGCCCATGAGAGAGAGACTAGAGAATTGATGACTGAGGGAGGCTGAGGGCCTGACTGTGAGGATATGTTTGGGATCAGGCTGCACGCCACAGCAGGCCATATTGGTTTTATATATATTATTATTATATGGATCGGGGTTTCCCGCCTACACCAGGCCTTATAGGCTTTATATAGCACGTGAGTTGTCCGTACAGTACGTGAGTTATCCGTGCGGTTTATAGCGCTTGGGCTGAAGGAGCCCCTACGGTGTCTGTACACCCCCAGTGAGCGTGGTTGATTATATTGAGGGATGGATCTTCCCTGGACATGGATCTTGTCTGAAGCATTTATATACCTGGAGATGGATCTTCTACATGGGGCCGGATTGGCCTTCGTCGATACTGAGTGACTGATGGCCAGTGATGTATATATTCCGGGATGGATCATCCCGAGGCCGTATGGGCCATATACAGTACCGAGTGATTGAGCATGATGAGTGGAAAGTGTGAGACAATGAGATTGAGTACTCTGAGAGTGTGAGTACATGATTCATCTCTGAGATACATTGCATTGACATGCACATATGACATACAGGCATAGAGATGTATTTTCCTCATGCTGTACGGTATCACATCATTCATGATTTCTCACACATGTTGGCAGATGGGCATAGGGATGCATTTGTTTTACACTGGTTATCTGGAATTAAAATGAAACATCTTATTTATTATTGAAAGGATTTTGGAAAAATTATTGTTTTCAAACTTATTCATATTTTTGGCAACTCAGGTAAACGATTTGGATTTTCATTGATGTACTTGAAAGGTAGAAGTATTTTCAAAAATTATGTTTTGTTGTGCATTTGATTGTTGAGTTACTTCTGGTATTACTTGCTTTATGTTGTTATGAACCGCTGTTGGTTATGGGAGTTGAACTCTGACCTTGGTACAAGCTCGTCACAACTTCTAACCTAAGGTTAGGTTTGTTACTTATTGAGTACATGGGGTCGATTGTACTCATACTACACTTCTGCACCTTGTGTACAGATGTTGACTGCTGATGTCGCTGTGTTCGTTGGGAGCTGGATTTGAAGATGTACCTGTGCTCCAGTTATAGTTGCTTCTTCTTCATGGCAGCCTTAGATTCATAAAACTCTATTTATGTACTTTTCAAATAGATGATGTATTTACTTCATACCAGCTTGTATACTCTATTCTTAGAAGCTCATGATTTGTACTACCAGTTCTTGGGGAATGTATAAGATTAAGATTTTTCTTTACTTAAATTGCTTAAATAATTGTTATTGGAATTGGATATTTGATAATTGACTTACCTAGAGGGTTGGGTTAGGTGTCATCACGACTAGCCGGAATTTGGGTCATGACAAGGTGGTATCAGAGCTCTAGGTTCATAGGTTCTACAAGTCATGAGCAAGTTTCTAGTAGAGTCTTGCGGGTCGGTATGATGACATCCATATTTATCTTTGAGAGGACACATGGCATGTAGGATATATATTCCCATCTTTCTTTCCTTATCGTTCGGAATTGATTCATCTTGAAACATAACTCTTTGAATTCCTTCCACGCATTCATATGCACATAGGAGCGCTCGGTATCAGTTGTGCATCGTCGGCTTGTGATTCTATGAACAAAGTTCAAGATGTATATTATGTGTTTTGGTGATGTGCCAGTCTGGAGGACTTGAGGCCATGGTTGGACCGTAGCTTAAGCTCGGTAGCTTCAGTTGTAACTTGTACATTTGGACTCATATGTCTGGTAATGTCCCTACGAGTGGAATTTGTGGCTCGGTGAGAGGTGGAATGGCTTTGTGATGAGTATGATGTAACTGCGGGATGTGTTAAGACGATTTGAATATGGTGAGAAGTATTTCCTTGAAGTGTAAAGGAACGCCATTGGATGCTTGATTTTCGTTTTGATGTGACGTACAGTCTCGAGTGTGAATATTTTGAAAGATCTTTCATGTTGTTAAATTTTGGGGAAAATTAAATTCTCGTGTTTGGTTAATGAGTTAGGACGCAAAAAGATTAAGTGATTTCATAGTAATTGTGGTTGCGAAAGAGTATAACAAGATGCCAATTTGAGACTAAGGAGGTGGGTTATCTCATGCAGAGTAATCTACGTAGGTGTGTTCCTTATGATGTGAATAGAGAGTTTCTTTTCTGCCAGCGGGGTGTATGTGTTGAGACTTGAATTTGAATCTGGTTGAAAAAGTTGACTTGAGTGTTAAGGGAATGGATGTGATCTTAGCAGACGATTGAGGTATTTTTATGGTTGGCGAGGTATGAGCTTGAGAAGAATTTCCGTTGAACTGATCAGTGTTATGGCAGTAATAGAATATGGGTACTGTGAATTATCGAGTGTTTTAATTGATGGCTTTGAACCAAGTGGGAGAACCTGCTATTGACAAATCAATTCATGGTTATGTGTCAATTTGTTTTTTGTTTTGGTCCGAAGTATACTTGGGAATCAGTGATGACTTGCAGAGGTGGAGTTCAAGAATGACTCGAGTAAAAACATTCCTGGATACGGGTTATATTGCGCTTTATGAGTATATACAAATCGTGGGATGAGTGAGTTGTTATTTGTGAATGATGTAGTGCGCACGTAGTATGAATTTGATAGGTGGTATTAAAGTAGAGTTACTTCTTTGAGTGTTGTTGTGCTAATGTGGTAATGGGGCACGTGTCTTTTAGCCCATTTGGGAGGTGTAATTTGGATTTGAACAAAGGGGGAGACTCTCAAGAAAGTTCCAAT
Organism: Nicotiana otophora; assembly: GCA_000715115.1. Taxonomy (NCBI): domain Eukaryota; kingdom Viridiplantae; phylum Streptophyta; class Magnoliopsida; order Solanales; family Solanaceae; genus Nicotiana; species Nicotiana otophora. The sequence continues at coordinate 76,135 of AWOL01S0009538.1, read as the reverse complement.
AGGTTCGAGGTTTATATATAGCAATTGAGAATTTCTTCGGACTTGTGTATGAAAAAAAAAATCTGAGATTTGCATTTTATGGTGCCTGGACTTGCGAAAATACTGTATGACTATGGATTATTCTATGTTTTAGTATAAGGAAGGTAAGAAGAATAATTTCAAATTCACATAAGGTATTTTCAGAGTGAGTGTTACAGTTGTGGTATTTATGAAGGTGCTTAAGAAGAATACAATTGCTTATGGGTCGTAGGGCATTGTGGTTCTATGCTAAGGTTTGTGGGATGAGTTGTTGTTAAAGATCGTGGCGTTTTAGCAAGGAGAAGTATCAATCTGAAGACAAATTCGGAAGGGACTCGGAGAAATAGGACAACTTGATAGTAGGTTGGATCGGTATGGTAATGGATATGATCGGTTCTTTGGTTCTTATGATGAGGTGGGGTTTTACGGGTATTTTGTGGCAATACTTTCAGATTTGGCAACCTGTGTGGCTTAGTTGAGTTAGAGAGATTCAGTTCTGATGGCTTGATTATGTACAAATGGATTCCAAGATGTTCTTGAGGATTTCTACCACGGTTTGAGATGAATATTTCCTACCGTCCTGAGGAACATGTTGAGTATTGTGATTTTCTACCGAATGGGATCAAATGGAAGGCTTCTGACTGATCGAATTTGTATTCTACTTGTGACTCAGAATGATTATGAGGTTCTCGTATTTTTCATATGATGGCATGATAGATGTGGGTGTTGTGCGGGGTTTAGATTTACATGTACAAGGTGACAGTTCATTCTTGAAAAGGGAGATCACGAATTTTGGACAGAATGGTCAGTCTCAAATATTTAGATGAATGTTATAACTGCTCGGTAATCCCTGAGAAGGGTGTGCATTTCAAAAAGTGCATAGTGTTTTGATTTACGGGTGTTCATTGGTATTGCGGTACTCACCTGGTTGATAGACTGCTAATAATCAGATTTTTGCTATGTGGCACGGGAGAATTATAGAAGTATTCCTCGTGGGATGATCGTGCATGAAAGATGTGTTAGTCATTCTAGTGATGGAGTTGGGATCAGTTACGATGATCCATGTGATAGATGAATTTGGAGACTTGGAGTTCTCCGAAGCATATTGTTTCAGGTTGCGACCTGTTTGAGGTGAGTATTTTATTTAAACTCAGTGGAGGCACTAGTTGCGTTAATTATTTGTGATAGCTACATGCTATAAATATACTTGTTTAATTGCTCTTGTATGATATACTGGGACTGGAGGCCTGTGACTATGCCAGGCGATTTATATTACTGGCACGTGAGTTGTCCGTGCCATGTGGGGGAATTGTATTTCTATGATAATTTATCTGATTCATTAATTTCCTTCCTCTACAATTGTGCACATACTCCTACGGTTATCCTCTTCACGAAATTTGAGGAGTTGGTTGTAACATTGTGGTTGTGGTGGTGCTTGTTGAACTTGCAATATGGTTCTCTTCCTTGAAACATCTCCCATATTTAGGTACACGGATTGCGCAGTTGGGGCTGGTGTTATATTGATGTGGCATGTTTGTGGGATAGCTGTGTTTAATAATATAAGGTCATTGGACCTAGAATGGGTACTATCAGATTTGATTACGATATATTCGGGAGTATAATATTGAAAGTCGGCTTAAAAAGTGATTATGGTTATAGTTGGGGAGAGAGAGCTCCATGACTTGTTGATCTGATAAAGGGTCATGAGATTTCCGCATGTTTCTTTCATTATCAGCAGTGTACGAAGGTTTTGGAACGAGATTTTGTTTGATATGGGATTTAATATCAGTACCGGGTTGGTTTTGGAGTAGTTACTGGGATCAGAAATGGTGCTACAAGCATGCAAGTGGTGCAGTATGTTATGTGATTGTATCCGTGGTTATGGTTATGGTTATGGCGTGATGCAGCTTGTTTAGACTTATACAGTGTGTAACTGTGAGATTCGGGTCTTGTAAAAAATTTTAAAGGTTGGAAATTAAATTCCAAGGTTTTTGGGCTAAGTTTAAATTAAGGAATTTCAGTTTTATTGTGTTGTCAGGCCTATATGGAATAGAATAACGCAGGATCACCCCCGGGTACGTGCGTGGTAAGATGGAATAGTGATTGGATGGCTTGGAAATAACTCTTGGCACGTTCGAGGACGAACATATGTTTAAGTGGGGAAGAATGTACCGACCCGGCCAGTCGTTTTGAGTATTACAGCCTCGTTCCCCTATTTAATGCTCAATTTATGCTTTACTGTTGTTGTATAACTTGCCAGGGTAATTGGTTCGGGTCCGGAAGGATTTCAGAATAAATTGAGACACTTAGTCTCATAATTACAAACTTAAGCTAAAAAAATTGACCGGATATTGGCTTATGTGTAAACGACCTCGGATTCGAATTCTGATGATTCCAGTAGCTCTGTATGGTGATTTTGGACTTAGGAGCATGTCCAGAAAATTATTTGGAGGTCCGTAGTGGAAGTAGGCTTGAAATGGCGAAAGTTGAATTTTTGGAAGTTTGACCGGGGAGTTGACTTTTTGATATCGGGTTCGGAATCTAATTTTGGAAATCGAAATAGCTCTGTTATGTCATTTATGACTTATGTGCAAGATTTGAAGTCATTCCGGACTGATTTGATGTGTTTCGGCACTAAGATATAGAATTTGAAGTTTCAAAGTTTATAAATTTTTTATTTGAGGTGCGATTCGTCGTTTTGATGTTGTTTGATGTGACTTGAGGCCTCGAGTAGGTCCGTATAATGTTATAGGACTTGTTGGTATATTTGGTTGAGGTCCCGGGGGCCTCGGGTTGATTTCGGGTGGTTAACGGATCAAGGTTTGAAGTTGAAGAATTGCTGGTTCTGATGTTTTCGCACGTGCGAAAATGGACTCGCAGGTGCGATGGTCGCAGAAGCGACATTACACACGCAGAAGCGAGGATCTTCACTAGTGTGGTGCATGTTGCGCAAAAGCGCGACCGCAGGTACGGTCCTTGGCATCGCAGAAGTAATCTGGCTGGTCAAGCTATTCTCGCAGAAGCGAGTTGTTTTCCGCAGAAGCGAGGGTCGCAGGTGCAACCACTTGTCCGCATCTACGAAAGTGCTGGACAGAACCCTTTAAGTTTGAGGGTTCGTGATTTTTCACCATTTTCGGATTTTGGAGCTCGGTTTGGGCGACTTTGGAGAGGAATTTTTTCATACAACTTCGGGTAAGTGTTCTTGACTCCCTTGTGATTATATTCCATGAATCTATCTTCATTTTTAGCAATTGGTTGATGAATTTAAAGAGAAAAGTGGGGGTGTTGGCCTAAAGTTCATAACACGAATTTTTGAGTTTTGAACATCGATTTGGAGTCGGAATTGAGTGAAATTAGTATGGTTGGAGTGTAATATCGGATTTTGTTGAAAAATATTAGCATTTTGATATGGAATTAATTCCTATAATTGTGTGGACTGAATCAAAATTATTGTGACTAGATTCGAGCTGTTCAGAAGTTGATACGCGCAGAATAGGATTTCTGGAGCATTGTTTAGCTTGCTCGACTTTGGATTCGTCTTGTTCGAGGTAAGTAACTCTTCTAATCTTGGAGCTGAGGGTATGAACCCTGAATATACGTATTATGTGAATTGTTGAAGGTGACGCACATGCTAGGTGACGGGCATGTGGGCGTGCACCATAGAAATTGTGTCGTAATTATTTCCGTAGAATTTTGTATACCGACCAAAGTTGGTTGGTAAATACTTCCCCTGCATTAATCAACCAATGTTGGTCGGTAATTTTACAGATAAATTCTTAAATTTTATAAAATATTTTAAATAATAAAATAATTATTAAAATTTAAAAAATTGTGTCCAGATTACCGACCAACGTTGGTCGATAATCCAAAATTTTCTTTGACTAAGCAAGTCTGACCAGCTCGGTCAATTTGTTGACCAATTTACCGACCAACGTTGGTTGGTATTTATTTTTAAAAAAATATAAAATATTTTTTTCCAGTTTTCGTCCAAGCTGGACAGTTTTTGGTCACTTTTTTTGACCGACCAATGTTGGTCAGAAATATTTGGTCGGTTTTTAGTGAATTTCTAGTAGTGTCCTTCTCCAACAAATGTTGCATCTCCCTCTTCTCAAGAAAGTTCAAATGAACAACCGCAAAGGACAGGGAGTATTCAAGAGCTCTATGAGGACACAGAAGAAGTTACTAATTTTGATTTTTTATATTGTCTCTTTGCTGATAGTGAACCAATGAACTTTGATGAAGCTGTTGAAGACAAAAGGTGGAGACAAGCTATGCAAGAGGAGATCAAGTCAATAGAGAACAACAACACTTGGGAGTTAACAACACTTCCCAAGGGTCATCGAGCAATTGGAGTTAAATGGATATACAAGGCAAAGAAGAATGTTGATAGAGATGTGGAGAGATACAAGGCACAACTTGTGGCTAAAGGCTACAAGCAAAGGCAAGACATTGACTATAAAGAAGTCTATGCACATGTTTCCCGCATGGAGACGATTCGTTTGCTTATCCCTTTGGGGGCGCAAATGAAGTGGAAGATCCATCAACTAGATGTCAAGTAAACTTTTTTGAATGGCTATCTTGAATAAGAAGTCTATGTTGAACAACCATTGGTCTTTGTGGTCAAAAATCATGAAGATAAAGTGTTGCGGTTGAAGAAAGCTTTATATGGATTAAAGCAAGCCCCACGAGCATGGAATAATTGTATCGACAAGTATTTTCAAAACAATGGGTTTACTCGTTGTCTCCATGAATATGCTCTTTACCTTAAAGTTTATACTAATGGAGACATCTTACTTGTTTGTCTTTATGTTGACGATCTTATTTTCACGGGTAATAACCCAAGTTTGTTTGAAGCTTTTAAGAAAGATATGTCTCGTGAGTTCGAGATCACAGATGTAGGGCTCATGTCATACTACTTGGGCCTAGAAGTGAAGCAGATGGAGGATGGAATTTTCATCTCTCAAGAAAGCTATACGAAGGAGATCTTGAAGAAGTTCAACATGCTCGATTGCAACCCCGTGAACACACCAATGGAGAGTGGGACAAAATTGTTCAAGTTTGATGAAGGAGAAAATGTGGATCCCATATTTTTCAAAAGTCTCGTGGGAAGTTTGAGGTACTTGACTTGTACCAGGCCAGATATACTCTTTGCAGTTGGAGTAGTAAGCCGCTTCATGGAAGCTCCTACCTCCACCCATTTGAAAGTCACTAGAAGAATTCTTTGTTACCTAAAAGGTACGATCGACTTTGGGTTATTTTATTCTTCTTCTAATGATTTCAACCTTATGGGATTTTGTGATAGTGATTATGCGGGAGATATTGATGATAGAAAAAGCACAACTGGCTTTGTGTTTTTCTTGTGTGATTCTATTATTTCTTAGAGTTCAAAGAAACAGTCCATAGTTACTCTCTCGACTTGTGAAGCCGAATATATAGCAACAACATCATGTACCTGTCATGCTATTTGGCTAAGAAGATTATTGAAGGAGCTCAATTTGCCACAAATTAAAGCTACAGAGATTTGTAATGATAACAAATCCGCACAGGCACTCGCCAAGAATCCGGTGTATCATTATCGAAGCTAGCATATAGATACAAGATATGACTTCATCAGAGAGTGCATTGCCAAGAAGGAAGTCAAGCTCAAATATATGAAGTCTCATGATCAGGCTGTAGATATCTTTATAAAACCTCTTAAGTTTGAGGATTTCAAGAGATTGAGATCAAGTCTTGGAATGAAAAAGAAAAATCAAAATTACGGGAGAGATTTGTAGGGCTCGTATTAAAGAAAAACAAAGAAGAAAATGGGATGTGCCTAACTTTGTTGACAACTTTGTTGAAGAAAAATAGGAGGTGCCTAATTTTCTTGACAACTTTGTTGAAGAAAATGGGAGGTGCCTAACTTTGTTGACAACTTTGTTGAAGAAAATGGGAGGTGCCTAACTTTGTTGACAACTTTGTTGAAGAAAATGGGAGGTGCATAACTTTGTTGACAACTTTGTTGAAGAAAATGGGATGTGCTTAACTTTGTTGAAAAACTATAGGAGTAAATCAACAACAAGACATCTTCTTTGTAGTAGTTGAATGGCATCTCTTATTATAAATAGAGGCCTCCATTCTTCATTTCAATTACACCAAAATAAGAGAGAAGCAATAAAAGTTGGAGAGAGTAATCCACAGATTATAGTCTGTGAGATAAATAGTGAGTGTGGGTAATATTGCAGTGAAGTGTTTATAAATAAAGAGTGTTATTTCTTTCAAAATTGTAGTAGTCTCTTCACACTACTAAGTTGTAATATTATAGTGGTTATATTGCTCCGCTCGAGTATTGTATTTTACTCATTAAAAAAGTTGGTGTCGTTGTTACTCTCTTGTGTTATTATTATTTGTCGTGGATATTATTTCTGGGCGGGATTATTATTTTTCCCAACATGGTCCTGTTCCTTTTCCAGCAGCTGTAGCATGAACCCCAGGAACATCAGTTACACTAACAGTAGCACCCTCGACTTGTGCAGCTCTTCCCAAAGCTGTATACATCCTTGCAAAGACTGTAGAAGCAGATATGTCCTTCAACCTTATATCATCTCCAGCATCTTTTTTCTTCTCAAACTTTTGCCCAGATTCAATTGGAACTGCAGCAGCAATAGCGACAGCTTCAATATTTTGCCCAGTTCCCTTAGCATTTGTTTCAGCTTCACTACGCACAGCTGCTATAGTTTCCATACTAGCAAGATCACCAGCAGCAACCAGCTGATCAGTACCCTTTGGAACACCAGCATCAACAGCTCCACGACCTAAAGCACCACCTGGAGCAGTAGGATTTGCCTCAGCTGAAACAATTGCAGCAGTAGTGTTTTCAACCAAACCTAGTGTATCCACTTTTTCCTTCGAAGGATTAATCTTCTCTCCAGAACATCGATCACCATCATTCAGATCTCTCCTCTCATTCAACAGCTGACGCAAATCACCACTATATTTTTCCCCAGCAGTTTGCTCTTGACAAAACTGAACTTTTTCAATCGCAGCCTCATTATGTGTCTTTTTCAGGAGAAATCTACATGTATTCTCATCGTGGCCCTGGTGTTTACAAAGATTGCAATACAAAGGCAGATTGTCATAAACAATCTCCTGAAACACTTCAATAATTTTTCCAGTTATTTTATCCAAACTTTGAAGCCTCACACGTTTTGGATGCTTGTCAAGTAGGTCAAGGATCACTTTAACCCTAGGGGTATTAGGCCTGGATTTAGTTTGTGTAGCCTTATCAATGGCAATAGGCTTTCCAACTGCCGACGCAATCGATAACAAAGAACGCATTGCAAACAAATCCGCTGACAGATTTGGCAAAGAAATCCACGTCACTGCCATACTCATCTCCTACTTTGGGTTGTATCCTATTGTCCAAGGAAAAACTCTATATTGGTGATCATCACCATTACAAAGAAAGTAATTCACAGAACGTGATAGAGCAAGAACATAGTCTTCATATTGATCAAATCGTATAAGAAGTTGTTGTGGTGCGAGCAAACCTATAAGACAGCCACCCTTTATGGCAATAAAACTCGAAGTTCTTTGAGGTCTGGTGCGCCTGGAGATAGTTTGATCACTGTTGCCTGATGTAAACCCTCTTCCATGACAAATTCTTGTCGTTCCTCCGTTGTAAACGAAACAGTTGGTTCCCCATGTACATATTCGATCGTTTTCAGTCCTGTTTTTGTGAGTGTTTGCGGCTGTTTTTTTGGTTATTGTTTGAGCAGCATATGTAGGTGTGGATGGTGACTCTCCCACAGCCAAAGGCTGGGGAGAGATAGGCGCAGCCATGGCTGCCCTAAAGCTCCATGAAGTCGCCCACAGCAGTAGAGGCAGAAGAGAGCAAAACGTGGGTTTTGGGGGCTTAGGGGCTTTATTTTTTTAAGCAAATCCACGGTCAAAAATCACATTTTTTTAAACAATTCATGTTTAAATTTTTCGAAAATTGACATGGACCACATATGCAAGTCATATATGATCAAATAGAGCTATGAAAAGTCTCAGAACATAGAAAGGAAAGCGAGTACTCAAAATGACCGGTCGGGTCGTTACATTTGTGGCGATACTTTGGGGTTGGGCAGTCTGCTTGACTTGGTTGATCTAGAGGGATTAGTTATGATAGCTTGGTTATGTGAAAATTGATTTTGAAGAGTTCTTTTATGATTTTACCACAACTTGAGATGGATGCCTCCTACGAGTATGGAAAGTTTGTTGCGTCGTATAATTTTTTCCTGAATTCATCTAAGTGGGAGTTTTTGGTTGATGGAGTGCTTACCATACTTGCTATTCAGAGTTGATATTGGCACTCTCGTATCTTCTTATGATAGCATGTTAGATACAACAAGCTGTGTGACATTGAGATTGAATGGACAAGGTTGCAATTTAGTTTTGAAAGGAATGAGTTTTAGGCAGCACAGGAGATTTTAGATGTTTAAACACATGCTAGCATTATCTTATATCGCTTGAGGGGGATGTGTGTTGCAGAAGACGAGTGGTGTATTGATTCGTGGATGCTTGACTATTACTACAGATGTTGCTTAGTTGATAACCGTGATGTTCAGGTTTTACAGTTCGGTGCGGGAGATTTATGGAAGCAATTCTTATGACGTGATTGTGTATGCGTGGATAACAGTTGTATGAGTGGAGGAGATAGAAATTCGGTCAGGAGATTCTTATGTTCCTAATTATATCTTTGAGAGGCAGACTATTCCTCTAGTTGCGGGCTGTGAAAGTATGTTCAAAATTTGACAACTAATTGTGTGTGCCATGAAAAGGGGCACTGTGGACTCCTTGAGGGATATTCACCTATTTCAGAATGATTTGAATTGGATGGGGACCTATTAGTGAGCCAATGAGAATGTGTGTTTTGCACTTGATTGGACTTGCTTGCTAGTGTAGGTTTTTCTATGAGTGTGTCGTTGGCTGGACTTGATCTTATTAATGTCCTAATGTATTTCATGTGTTACTTTCTTATGCCATGATGGGTTGTGAGACTACTTGATTTTTCACACGCATGTTGAGGCCCTATTTAGTCCTTGTGACATTATTTAAGCAAGATGGCTATTGAGATGTTGATTTACTTATTGCACCTCAGTCGTGCCTGGAATTTTCCCCGAGCGAATTATGCTATCGGTATCCCCATGGCTATGTTTATTAACTTTGCATGCTTGTTGTTGATATACATGTGTTTAGTGAGTATGAAAATTAAGGCTCGATGGGTATCCCCATGTGGATGAATGTGTTTGGATCGGGTTGCGCGCCACAACAGGGTTATGAGGATACCATTCCTTATGTTTATTTCGTGTGTTTTATTTTTTTCTTTGTGGGATGAAGTTATGGCATTATGTTTTTGTTGTTATATCTGTTAAACTTGTTAGATAGCTCTCTTATTCGGTTCTCATTCTATTATTGTTCATACTCGAGTTGTTACTTATTTGGCGTACGAATCACGTCATATGAGGTTCTAGATGGCATTAATGGGGATTGTTGGTCGAGCAGTTTGTACTGGGTGAGACGAGGTTATTGGGCCTGAAAGTAATGTAATCAGATTTTGAATAAGGTATAGTTTGGTGACTTCCATTAATAAGCTCATAGTTTGGCAATTGTTCTTATTGTGGGAGAACTCCATGACTTGGTGATTTGATGGGTGATTATGAGTAACTACACAATTTTTTCATCATTAGCAGTGTTGTAAAGGTTTGGAGTAGAGATTTTATTTCATGTGATGTATATTACCGGTATCGAGTTTGGTAGCGGGCAGTTATCGTGAGATGAAGATATGGCTGTGGACATATGGGTTATGGGGCACATCATGTGGCAATAACTTGGAAGTAAATTTATGACTTGATGTAGTTTATGGTGATTGATACAGTGTGTATACATAAGAATCAGATCTTATATGGAATTTCGGATGTTGGAATTTGGTTCTGAGATTTATGGGCTAAGGTTGAAGAGAGAAACTTGAGTTAGGATTATGTTAATGGACTTATATGGATTGATGTGGCGTCATATCACCCATGGGCATATGTATGATGAGTTATTGTAATGACCCGGCTGGTCATTTTGTGTATTATAGCATCATTCCCCTATTTGATGTTCCCCGTGTAAGTATTTTTATGTTTGGTGGTTTGCGGGGATGGTTGGGATTGGTATCGGAAATATTTTGGAGTGAATTGAGACACTTAATCTCATTTTGGAAGCTTAAGTTGTAAGAGTTGACCGAGATTTGACTTTTGTGTAGACGACCTCAGATTTGTATTTCGATGGTTCCAATAGGTTTGCATAGTGATTTTGGACTTAGACATATGTCCGGATTTAAATTTGGAGGTTCCCAAGGTGATTTGGTTCTATTTGGCAAAAGCTGACAATTTGAAGGTTTGAGAAGTTTATAAGTTTTACCGGGAGTTGACTAAGGCTATCGAGTTTGTATTATTGTTCCAAAAGTTGGAATAGGTTTTTTATGTCATTTGGGACTTGTTTGCGATGTTTGGTATTAATCCGGATTGGTTAGGCTTGAATCGCATGCTTGGTTCGAAGTTGGAAGGTTATAAACTTAAGAGATTGATCTTAATCGACGATTCTTGGTTTTGATGTTAATTACGGTGTTTTGAGCCATTGGATAGGTTTGGATGAAGTATTAGGACTTGTTGGTATTATTTGACAGGGTCTCAGAGGGTTCGGGTGTGTTTCAAATAGGATTTCAGGCCATTTTTAATCTGGTTAGTAGTCAGGGTTTAGTGTTTTTGCACCTGTGAAGTTTAGTCTGTCTGTGCGAATCTGCAGGTTTAGACAGTTGGCGTAGAAAAGGAATTTGGGCCTAGGACATGGAGTCCGCAGGTGCGGGGTTATGGGCGCAAAAGCGGTCGTGCACTTGTGAGGATGTTCCACAGGTGCGGCTTCGTAGAAGCAAGGGTTGCTTCACAGAAGAAGATGGTCGGGGTAGTAAGTAACTTTTGCAGATATGAGCTTGGTCTCACAGAAGCGAGATCGCATATGCAATGGAATGTCCTGAAAAAGCAGAAACTGCTAGGCAGAGTATTTTACTCAAGGGTTTTGCTTATTTTATCGTATTTTGAGATTGGGAGCTCGAATAGGGCCAATTTGGGAGGCTATTTTCACTCAATTAGATTTGGTAAGTGCTTTTAACTCGAATTTGATAATTATTCAGTATTCAACTCTTGATTTTGCCTTTTGGTTGATAAAATCTAAGGGAGAAAATTGGGGGTTTTGTACTAAATATAAGAGAGTAATTATTTGGGATTTGAATCCTAATTCAAAGTTGATTTTGGATGAAACTAGTATATCTAGACTTGTGTGAGAATGCGCAATCGGGATTTGTGACTTTTGTCAGGTTCTGGGATGCAGGCCCTGGTTGACTTTGCATATTTGTATAAAAATCGAAGCTTTATTGTTTGGAATTATTTCCTATGGCCTTATTTGATGTTATTGAGTTGCTTTCGACTAGATTCGGACCGTCCAGAAGTCGATCACATAGGAGGGCATTTTTAGAGTACTGATTTGGCTTGTTGGCATAAGTATCTTGCCTAATCTTGGTTGAGGCACTAGTTGTCTGAGTTATTGATGTTGGCTATGTGCTAAGGGTGGCGTACATGCGAGGGGTTTAGCCCATGTGCATGCACCGGGTCTTATTCATGCTCGGGGCAGTTCTTAGGCTATATTATGTCGTGTATTGAATATTTGTGATTCTTATTATCATGCATTACGTGTATTACAACTACGTGACTTCGTGAATCATGTTAGAGATTATGTGTAGGTGTTGATTCCCTGGCTACTATGATCCGCCTAACCTGAGTTGTAATTCTATACTTCACACATGCATACACCTTAGTATGCTATTTATCAGACCATGGGTATGTCATTCGATATTTGTTGATTGTATACATGTATTCTTGTATAAGCTTTCTATGTGATGGACTGGATTGCTGGCACGTGAGTTGTCTGTGAGGTGGTTATGATTATGGCACATGAGTCATCCGTGCGGTGATTAGGCACGTGAGTTTTCTGCGCAGTGTGTGGATAAGGATCCATCCCCCTAGGGTGTCCTCTCATGTTTCTCCTTGATGACGAACATGCGATTGTGAAAACTTTATCAATGTTGGGTCTTTGTATATCTTCTCTATATACAAATTCATTGGGTGTACACATGATCTTATTGCATATCTCCTCTATATGTTGGTTTCGTACGTGTATACATGCCTCTTTATACATATCTTCTCTATGTTCCATTTTTGTTAGTGAAATAATACACAGTACATATCTCCTCTATATGTCTCTGTCATTACCCAAAATCCCAACCATGGGGTCGTGATGACGTCTATCATCCGCTTCTTAGGCAAGCCAACATTAGCACAACCATTGAAGAAATTTCACCACTAAGACATATTAATAATGAGAAAAAGGTGAAATAGCATAACACATAATAGATGTGCAACTACTGTTGTCTTAACTATTCCCAGAATCTGGTGTCACAAGTACATGAGCCACTAATAATACTAAATACAAGTCTGAAATTGAAAATGCAATATTGTCTGGTAACATAAACAATAGATAAAAATAGGAAGGGGACTCTGGGTCTGCAATAGCCAAGCAGCACTACCTCAAGTCTCCTGGAAGAAAAGAGTCCGAGCAATCACCTATGAACGCCACTAGGACCAACATCGGGATATGTACAAGAAGTGCAAAAGTATAGTATGAGTACAACTGACCCCGTGTACTCAACAAGTATTGAGCCTAACCTCGACGAAGTGGTGACGAGTCTATGACAGGACACTCATTGTAATCTTGTACGAGTAATAAGCAGAAAAATAATAAAAATGTAGAGAAACGGATAACAACATAGTGAACGGAATGAAAGAAGCAGCTAATAGAGGGCCCCAAATAACATCACTTCACAACCTCCAAACATACCATGGTAGTGGAGCATAACAATAAATATCAACTACATAGCATCCTTTCTGTTACGGCGCGCAACCCGATCCCAAATATCAATAACAAAACGGTTGCATTGCACAACCCGATCCAACATATATAATAATATTGTTGCGGTGCACAACCCAATTCAATACATAATAATACTGATCCAATATACATAATACTGTTGTGGCATACAACTCGATCCAATATATAATATCGTTGCGGCGTCCAACCCGACCCAATATACATATACATACATACATGCATATATATATATATATATATATATATTGTTGCAGCATGTAAATTGATCTAATATATTAGTAACAATCAAATACAGCTAATCTCCGAACATAACATAAAGGGAACTAAAACGCATAATTCTCTAAGACAATCCTATATAAAATAGTAGACTGAAACATGAAACAAATAAAGGCAATAATACAAGTAAAGGCATGAGACATGTAAAAGCATCCATCTAATAACATGTAGGAGCACATAACAAATAATGGTGTACAATAACAAAAAGTATTAAATAAGCTAGAACATGTAACAATTAAGGACGTGTGACAAGTAGGGACACATATAGAAAGTGAAACATGTATCAAGTGTGAGCACGTAACAAGTAATAATGTGAAATAAGTAAAGACATGGTATAATTAATGAAGTAAAATAAAGTAATACACCCTATGTGCTTAAACCCCTAGCAATGCACATACACTCGTCACTTTGCGTATACGTTGTCCTTACACATAGATCACGTAGCAAATAGACCAATCATGTCCTAATTCCCTTAAATCAAAGTTAACCACAATACTTACCTCTTTACGAAACAATATCAACAATCCAACACAGGTTTCCCAGTAAAGCAAGCCTCCAACCCACCCGAATCTACTCAACTATTGTTCAAACAAGTCAAAACAAGCTTTAGAAACTATCCTCGTACAAAAAAGGTTCAATCTTTAACATATTTGAAAATGTCAACGAAAAATCAACACGGGCCCACGTGGTCGAAATCAGAAATTAAGATCACAATTCTGATTACCCATTCATCTCCGAGTCCAAATATGTAATTTATTTCGAGATCCGACCATAATTTGAGGTCTAAATCTTATTTTCACAAATTTCCTAGTTTCTACCCAAATTTCTACTCTATGAATCTTAGATTTGATAATGAAATTCATGAAAATGTAATGCAAATTGAATAAGAACAAGTTAAAGCTAATAACTTATGAAGTTGGGAAGAAATTTCTCTCCAAAAATCGCCTCGATAGAATCTAGGTCTCAAAATTTATGTACAATGAGCTAAGTCCTAAAATCCCAACATTTTACCTAGCTGCAGGTATCGCAATTGCGAACTCTTATTCTCAATTGTGATGTTTGCAAATGCGACCAGTGCCTGAGCCTTCCAGATTTTGAAAATGCAACTAAACCTTCGCTTTTGTGAATGTCTGATTCCCCACAAAAGCGATCAAAGCTTCGCATATGTGAAGCTGTCTAACCACTGCCCAGTGTTGCAAATGCGACACAACCATCGCAATTGCAACAACCCCCCAATTCACAAAAGCGACTCAGACTTCGCAAAAGCGAAGTTTCCCTACCCCTGCCCAGCAGCACAAATGCGTGCATTTTCTCTTTTTCTCGCAAATGCGTGCATATGTAGCCCAACACACCAACAATCCTTCAGCTATGCAAAAACAATCCACAACCTATCTGAAACACAACCGAGCCCCTCAGGCTCTAATATGAACATTCACACAAGTATAATAACATCATACAAACTCGCTCACAAGCTCAAATCATCAAAATAACATCAAAAATTAATAATCAATCATCAAAACTCAAGATTTTCAAAGTTCAAACTCAAGTTTCCAACTTTGTAAATAAAGCGCCGAAACGGCATCGAGCTACTCGGGACCCTAACCAAACATGCGTACAAGTCCAAAATCATCATACAAACTTACCAGAATTGTCAAAATACCGATCCGGGATTGTTTATCAAACACGTTGGCCATAGTAAACTCTATCCACTTCAATCTCACATTTTCTTTAAAAATTCACATTTAAACTTTTCGGAAATCAGCACAGACCATGCACGCAAATCATAAATCATCAAATAAAGCGATGGAAGCTCTTGAAACACAGAAGGAAAGCATTCAAAATAACCTATCGGGTCTTCATATTCTCCACCTTTAAAAGAAATGTTCGTCCTGAAACGAACATAGAAATATACTTGGACTGGTAACAAATATGGGTATCTATTCATCATGTCGGACTCGGACTCCCTTGTAGCCTCCATAATCAGCTGACCTCTCTAACGAACTTTCATAGAAGAAATATCTTTAGATCTCCACTTTCCAACCTACCGGTCTAGAATAGCCACCGACCCTTCCTCATAGGTCAAGTTCTCATCATGCTATAGTCTAAAACATGTGACATATCCTCATGGTACTTACGAAGTATGGAAATGTAAAATATCGGATGTACCCCTACTAGAGTAGGAAGAAATGCAAACCTATAAGCAACCTCTCAACTCTTTCCAAGAATCTTAAAAGGGCCCATAAACCTCGTGCTCAACTTGCCCTTCTTCCCAAATCGCATCACGCCCTTCATATGCGAAACTCAAAGAAGAACTTTCTCACCCTCCATATAAGCCAAATCGCGAACCTTCTTATCAGCATAAATATGTTTTCTAGACTGTATTGTACGAAGCCACTCCTAAATCAATTTAACCTTCACCAAAGCATCACGAACCAAATCTGTGCCTAACAATCTAGCCTCACCGGGCTCAAACCAACCAACCACATAAAAACATAGCCTCCCATATAAGGCCTCATATGAAGCCATTTGGATACTCGATCGATAGCTATTGTTGTAGGCAAACTCTTCTAGAGGAGAAACGGGTCCCTCTGACCCCCCGAATCAATATAGCATCCCCTCAACATATCCTCAAAAATCTGAATAGTCCGCTCGGACTGTCTGTCTTTATGAGGGTGAAATGTGGTACTCATATCAACCTGCATACCCAACTCACACTGCACAACTCTCCAAAAATGTAAGGTAAACTGCGCGCCACGATCTGAAATCATAGAAATGGGCACACGTGTAGGCGAATAATCTTCTGGATGTAAATCTGAACTAGCCACTTTGAAGATTAGGATGTCATCACCAGGATGAAGTGCTCGGACTTGGACAACCGGTCCACAATGACCTACACAAATCATATTTCCTCAAGGTCCATGGTAAGCCTACCACAAAATCCATAGTGATGCACTCCCATTTCCACTCTGGTATCACTAACTTATGAGTCAACCCACCCGGTTTTTGATATTCATACTTCACCTGTTGACAATTTAAACACTGAGAGACATGTCCAACAATGTCTTTCTTTATCTTCGGCCACCAATAATGCTGCTTCAAGTCATGATACATCTTCATGACACTTGGGTGAATGGAATACCGTGAGCTATAAGCCTCCTCAAGGATCAACTCTCTCAGCCCATCAACATTTGGAAAACAAATCCGGCCCTGAAGCCGTATAACATCATCATCCCTAATCATGACCTTCGTAGCACCACCCTTGTAACGACCCGGCTAGTCATTTCGAGTGTTATAGACTCGTTTTCCCCATTTCTACTTCTTTTTGTGTTATTCGGCTATATTATGTTATATCGGGTTAGTTTGTTCAGGACCGGGGTGGTTTCAGAGTGAATTGAGACACTTAGTCTCTTAAGTAGAAACTTAAGATGGAAAAGTCAATCGTATGTTGACCTATGTGTAAACGATCTCAGATTTGAATTCTGATAGTTTTGTTAGCTCCGTTAGGTGATTTTGGACTTAGGAGTGCATCTGAAATGTGATTTGAAGGTCTGTGGTAGAATTAGGCTTGAATTGGCAAAATTAAAAATTTGGCGATTTCAGTCGGCAGTGAAAAATTTGATATCGGAGTTGGAATGAAATTCCGGAAGTTGAAATAGGTTCGTAGTTTCATTTGTGATGTGTGTGCAAAATTTGAGGTCATTCGAACGTGGTTTGGTTGGTTTCGGCATCGGTTGCCGAATTTAGAAATTTAGAAGTTCTTAGGCTTGAATCCGAGGGTAATTTGATGATTTGATATTGTTTTGACTGCTTCGAAGGTTCGAATAAGTTGGAATGTTGATATATGATTTGTTGGTATTTTTGGTGGAGGTCCCGAGGGCCTCGGGGTGATTCCGGGTGGTTAACGGATTTGTCAAAGTTGAGAAATGCAGCTGGAAGCTGCTGGTGTAAGGCTACTGGTGTGGCCGCACCTGCGGATGGTGAGTCGCAGGTGCGATGGTCGCAGGTGCGGATGGCATGTCGCAGATGCGGGAAATGGAGGAAATAGAGGCCTCACATTGAGTCTAGGTGTGGAAGAGAGGATCGCACCTGCGAGCCCGCGGGTGCAAAGGGGCAGCCGCATGTGCGAAGCTTGGCGTCTAAGGGACTTTCGCAGATGCGCACCTGGGACCGCAGATGCGAGTCTGCAGGTACGAGAAAGGTGTCCGTAGGTGCGGAAGCTGGGGAATTAAGTGAGTTGCGCAGGTGCGGCTCCTTGGACCGCAGGTGCGGTCGCGCGGGTGCGAGAAAAAAGCCGCAGGTGCGAGAAGCCTGGGCAGAGGGTACATATTGCACACTTCGCGAATGTTGGTGCATTCTTCACCATTTCTATTCGGGGTTTGGAGCTTTTGGGAGAGAGTTGAAGAGGGAACCAAGGGGGCTTCGTTGAGGTAAGTTACTTGAGCCCTAATACTTGTATATATGGTGATTCTCCGTTGTTTAATCATTGCAATTAGTGAAAATGAGGGATTAGGGGTCGGAATTTTTAAGAGATTAATTTAAGGATTGAGGGACCAAACGATGTCGAATTTTGATGAATTTGGTATGGTTAGACTTGTGAGTGAATGAGCTTTCTAGTTTTGTAAATTTTGTCGGATTTCGAGACGTGGGCCCGGGGGCCGGGTTTGAGCCAATTTTGGGTTTTGGTCTAATTTGATAGTTTTTCTTATGGAATTCATTCCAGTAGCGTATATTGATGGTATTGTACTAATTGTGAATAGATTCAGAGCATTTGGAGACCGAGTCCAGAGACGAGGGCATCCCGGAGTAGGATTTTACGTTGTTAAGGTAAGTAACAGTTTTAACTCTAGCTTTGAGGGTATAAACCCGGAGATTTGACATCACGTGATTGTTTGGAAGTGATACCCACGCTACGTGACGAGCGTGTGGGTGTGTACCACAAGGGATTGAGACTTGGTCCGTCCCGTGAGACTGTAAGGCCTAATGGCTATTATCTGTGGTTATGCGTTTATTTGTTGTTGAACTTGTTTGCCTTCATGAGTGATCGTGCTTAGGCTTTATTCATGCTCACATTATTTGTACTCAGTCATAGAAATTATTGTACATGTTTACCTTAGTCTCTATTATTTGCTAATATGCGGTGATACTTGATGTGGGTTGTGTTCCCTTATTTGTTGATGATGGTGAGGCTAGTGAGGTACATGATTGAGTGAGGCCGAGGGCCTGGTTGTGAGGATATTAATACCATAGCGCATGAGTTGTCCGCGTAGCACGTGAGTTGACCGTGCGGGTCTAGGTATTAATACCATAGTGCGTGAGTTGTCCGCGTAGCACATGAGTTGACCGTACGGATCCAGGTATTGATATGATGGCACGTGAGTTGTCCGCGTAGCACATGAGTTGACCGTACGGATCCAGGTATTGATATGATGGCACGTGAGTTGTCCGCGCTTAGCGCTTGGGCTTTGGGAGCCCCTTCGGAGTCTGTTCACACCCCTAGTGAGCACAGAGTGTTGAGTGTTTTGAGTGTTGAGTGCTGAGTGTGAGTGATGAGTGATGGGGTGACACTGCTATGAGGTTGTATTTATTTGTGTTGTTGCTGCATTTATCTGTTAAACTTCTTTGTGGCATTTACTGAGTTATGGAATTACATTTACTGAGTTATGGAATTTACCTGTTTATTTCTGTTTATTTTTAATTTGTGAAAATAAATAATTGGACTGTTTTACTTAGCTAGTCACTACTGCTCAGTTCCTTAGTTATTTCTATTACTTGCTGAGATGGTTGTACTCATACTACACCCTGCACTTTATGTGCAGATCCAGATGAGTTAGAGCGCGGCGATTGTTGAGTTCAGGCCGGCTATCTGTGGAGATTGCAACGTAGCTTCTAGCGTCCGCATGACCTTGTTACTCCTTTTGTCATTTCTTCTTTTGGACAGTTAGACAGTTTATATATCTTAGTTTATAGTCTTAGACGCTCATAACTTAGTGACACCGCGATGTTTAGGGCTCGTTTCCGTATTGTTTCTATATTATAATTAGAGTTGATTTAGTTTATGAAAAATTTAAATGTTGGAAATATTTTATTAAATTCTTATAATCGATTCAGTAGAAATAGTTTTGGAAGTAGGCTTGCCTTGTAACACGATAGGCGCCATCACGACCATGGTTAGATTTTGGGTCATGATAACCCTACTGCACCGTGTCTTTCAACACCACCAAGTGAGGATCATCAAACTGACAAGCCTTGATGTGCTCCAACAAAGATGATTGTGTTGCAACACAAGCAAGAACCCTACTAGGCTCAGAAATATCCAACTTCACAAACGGGTTAGCCAAAGCCTGAATATCTATGGCTAATGGCCTCTCCACTACCAGTATAAATGCCAAACTGCCCATGCTCTCCGCCTTCCTACTCAGGGTATCGGCCACAATATTAGCCTTCCCCGGATGATATAATATGGTGATATCATATTTTTTAAATAACTCTAATCATCTCCGCAACCTCAAATTAAATCCATTTGCTTGAATAAATGTTGGAGACTACGATGGTCCGTATAGAACTCACATGGCACGTCGTATAGATAGTGCCTCCAAATCTTGAGCTCTTGAACAATGGTCGCTAAATCCAAATCATGCACAGGGTAGTTCTTCTCATGGACCTTTAACTGACGAGACACGTAGGCAATTACCTTACTATCCTACATCAATACCACACCAAGCTCAATATGCGATGCATCATAATACACAGTGTATAAACCCAAACATGTGGGAAATACCAACACTGGGCTATAGTCAAGGAAGTCTTAAGTTTCTAAAAGCTCTCCTCACACTAGATAGACCATCTGAAAAGTGTGTCTTTCTAAGTCAACTTAGTCAATGGGGCTGAGATAGATGAAAACCCCTCCACAAACTGGCGACAATTTCCCGCCAAAGCCAAGAAGCTCCGAATCTTTGTAGCTGAAGTAGGTCTAGGACAATTCTGAACTACCTCTATCTTGTTAGGATCAACCTTGATACCATCAGAAGACACAACATGAACCAAGAAGGTGACTGAGTCCAACCAGAACTCGTACTTTAAAAATTTGGCATATAGCTAATGATCCTTCAAAGTTTGAAGTACAATCGACATGTGCTGCTCATGCTCCTCCCTACTGCGGGAGTAAACTAGAATATCATCAATGAAGATATTAACAAAGAAATCCAAATAAGGCTTGAACACTCGGTTCATCAAATCCATGAAGGCTGCTGGGGCATTAGTAAAGCTAAATGACATCACCAAGAACTCGTAATGACCATATCGAGTCCTAAAAGTTATCTTAGGGACATCCGATGTCCTAATCTTTATTTGATGATAACCAGATCTCAAATAAATCTTGGAAAACACCTTGGCACCATAAAGCTGGCCAAATAAATCTTCAATCCTGGGCAATGGATACTTGTTCTTGATAATAAACTTGTCTAACTGCCAATAGTTAATGCACATCCTCATCAATCCGTCGTTCTTCTTAACAAAAAACATTGGTTCGCCCCAAGGTAAAACACTAGGTCTAATGAATACTTTATCAAGAAAATCCTACAATTGAATCCTTCAATTCCTTTAACTCAATCGGAGCCATGCGGTACGGTGGAATAGAAATAGGCGGACTGCCAGGAACCAAATCAATGCAAAATTCAATATCCATGTCGGGTGGCATACCCGACAAATATCTAGGAAACACCTTTGTAAACTCACTCACAACCGGTACCAAATCCATAGGAAGAACATCTGCACTAGAATCCCAGATATAATCCAAATACACTAAACGCTCCTTCTTAACCATACGTCAAGCCTTCAAATATGAAACCACCATACTAGTGGAGTGAGCGAGGGTCCCTCTCCACTCTAATCTAGACAACCATGCTAAGTCATAGTCAGCATGGCTAAAGTCATAGTCTTGGCATGACAATCCAAGATAGCATGATACGGGGACAACCAATCCATACCAAGAATGACCTCAAAATCTACCATATTCAGCAGCAGAAGATCAACTATAGTATCAAAACCATAAATAGTAACAACACAAGATATGTACACCAATCAACTACTATAGAATCACCGGTGTAGACACTAAAATATGAACATCATGAGAATCATGAGGCATACTCCAATGTGACACAAAATATTAAGACACGTCAGAATATGCAGAACCCATATCAAAAACATGGAAACATCTCTATGACATACTGAGATAATACCTATAATAACTACATCAGACGACTCCGCCTCAAGCCTACCAGGAAATGCATAACAAAGGGGTTGAGCCCCACCAACCTATCCCCCACCCCTAGGATGACCTCTTACTAACTAGTCTCTACCTCTAACTGACTAGCCTCCACCTTAAGCCACATAACCACCGCCTCTAGCTGGCTGATCAGGCGGTGAGGCAACATGTGACGGAATCATGGTACGAGTACCCTACTGTGGCATGCTGACCTGCATCCTTGGACAATACTTACTGAAATGACTCACATCCTCGCAATCAAAGCATCCTCTCAGCAAGTGTGGCTGCTAAATCTGACACTGACCCTGATGACCCGAATAACCACTGTATTAGCTCTGAATTGGTGGTGCACTAACAGGAGTTGAAGGGGCACTGAATTATAACTGCTTAGAAGGATAACCATAAGCACCGCGACTGCCTGATGTACCCCATGTGACCTCTAGTGTTGACTGTCCCGGCTTGATAGGATAGACTTTACCAAAGGAACCCTTGCCTACAGATGAGGCACCACTGAATCCTAAAAAATAACAGGTCCTCTTATTAGAGGTCGCGTCTTTCGCCTGGCCTCTGATGCGCTCAATCCTCCTGGCGATATCCACTACCTAAGTAAAAGGAATCTCAAACTCGATATCTCTGGCCATCTGAAGTTTCATGCCATATGTACGACCCTTTATAAAACTCTATACCTTCTCCCTTTCAGTAGGGATTAGGATAGTTGCATGGCATGACAGATCAACAAGTCGAGTCTCATACTGAGTAACGATCATGCTACCCTGCTAAAGGCACTTAAACTGAGTGCGCAACTCCTCTCTCTAAGTGAATGGAATAAACTTCTCCAAGAACAACTACGAGAACTGAGCCATTTGAGAGGAGGTGATCTCACTGGCTTGCCCAGCTCATACACCTACCACTACCTCTCGGCAGGGCCATGCATATGAAATACAGTGAAATCAACTTCGTTAGACTCCACTAGTCCTGTGTTGCACAAAATTTCATGGCAACAGTTCAAGAGTCCTGGGGGTCCTTTGAAGGTGCACCACTAATTTTAGGGGGAAACAACTTGGTGAAACTGTCCAACCTCTTTAGCTCATCACCTAACATTGCGGGTGTGTCCCCTGGCTGTGTTGCAATAATAGGCCAAACTACCCCAACTGGTAGAACTCCTAGGGTTTGATAACCATGGGCCATCTTCTCTGGGGTTTGAGTAGAGGGAGTATGAACTCCTCCCCCGATCTGAGAAACGGATGGTGTAACAAGAAACACACCGACCTGAGCCATACTCTCCATGAAGCCAACCATGTGGACTAAGGCGTCCTGAAGCATAGGGGTACCAATAAACCTCTCTAGTACCTGAGCTCGTCCTACTGGCTCTATCTGAATTGGGATCTCATCATCCTACTCTATCTCAGGCTCAACAACAGTTTTCGTTGTGAGTGCTATAGGCTGAGCTTTGCCTCTACCTCTGGCTCTACCCAAACTCCGGCCCCTACCCCTGGTAGTGGCTGCAATATTGGGCTCCGGCTCCTGATCAACTGCGAATTACATACGCTTCCTCACCATCTGTGAGAGAATAAGAGAACAAATATTCAATCTTAATGATAGAACAAAGTCGCACGACATAGAAAGAAAGAAACTTAAGTTTCCTAAAGCCTTATAGCTCTAGAAGATAAGTAGAGATGTATTTGTACCGATCCTCAAGACTCTACTAAGCATGCTCATGACTCGTGAGACCTATGTAATATAGGGCTATGATACCATCTTGTCAAGACCCAAATTTCTAACCATGGGATCGTGATGGCACCTAATATCCACTTTCTAGGTAAGCTAACATTAGCACAAAAACTAAAGTAGTTTAACCACTACAGGTATTAATAATGAGAAAATAGTGAAATAGTATAACGCATAATAGGTGTACAACCACTAGTGCCTAAAACTATACCCTGAATCTGATGTCACAAGTACATGAGCCTCTAATAATAATAAATACAAGTCTGAAATGATAAATAAAATATTGTCTGATACAATAAACAATAGATAAAGATAAGAAGGAGACTCTAGGATCTGTGATCACCAAGCAACACTACCTCAAGTCTCCTGGAAGAAAAGGGTTCAAGCAATCACCTCTTACCAGCACATGTACTAACACCGGGATTTGCACAAGAAGTGTAAAAGTATAGTATGAGTACAACCAACCCCATGTTCTTAGTAAGTATTAAGCCTTACCTTGACGAAGTAGTGATGAGGCTATGATAAGACACTCACTATAAACTTGTACGAGTAATACGCAGAGAAACAATAATAGTGTAGAGAAACTAATAACTACATAGAGAACAGAATAAAAGAAGTAGATAATAGAGGGCCCCAAAATAACATCACTTCACAACATCCTAAAACAACACGGTAGTGGAGCATAACAACCAAATTCAACTACATAACATCTTTTCCATTGCGGCACGCAACCCGATCCCAAATATCAATAACAAAATTATTGAGGCGTGCAACTCGAACCAATATATATAATAATATTTTTTCGGCATGCAATCCAATCCAATACATAATAATAATATTTCAGCGTGTAACCCGATCTAATGTATCACTAACAATCAAATACGGCGAATCTCACAAAATAACATAAAAGGAACTAAAATTCATAATTCTCTAAGAAAATACGATATAACATAGTAGAGTGAAACAGGAAACAAGTAAAGGCAATAAGAAAAGTAAAGACATGAGACAGGTAAAAGCATCTATCTAATAACATGCAAGAGCATGTAATAAAGACACGAGACATGCAAAAGCATCTATCTAATAACATGTAGGAGCACGTAACAAATAAAGGCGTACAATAACTAAAAGTATGAAATAAGCTAGAAAATATAACAATTAAGAACATGTGACAAGTAAGGACACATATACCAAGTGAAACATGTATCAAGTGTGAGCACCTAACAAGTAATAATGAAATTAGTAAAGACATGGTATAATTAAAGACGTAAAATAAAGTAATACACCCCGCATGCTTAAATCTTTAACAACGCATAAACACTTCTCAACTTGGATATGCACCATCCTCACACATAGATCACGTAGAAAATAGACCAATCGTGTCCTAATTTCCTTACGTCAAGGTTAACCACGATACTTACCCTTTTTCGGAACAAGATCAACAATCCAACATGGCTTTCCTTTTAGAACAAGCCACCAAACTAACCGAATCTAGTCAATTATTGTTCAGAAAAAAGTCAAAACAAGCTTTAGAAACTACCCTCATACTAAAAGGTTCAATCTTTAGCATATTTGAAAAAGTCAACAAAAAGTCAACCCAGGCCCACCTAGTCAAAATCTAAAATTAAGACCATATCCTGATTACCCATGAGGTCTAAATCTTATTTTTACAGAATCCCTTATTTCTATCAAATCCCCCCAATTTCTACTCTATGAATCTCAGATTTGATAAGGAAATTCATGAAAAAAAGTTAAAGTTACTAACCTATGAGGTTGGGAAGAAATTGCTCTCCAGAAATCGTCTCTATGGAGTCTGGTTCTCAAAACTGGTGCACAATGAGCTAAGTCCCGAAATCCCAACATTTTACCCAGTTGTAGGTTCGCAATTACTATGTCTACAAATGCGACCAGTGCCCGAGCCTCCCAAATGTTGCAAATGCGACTACATCTTCACATTTGTTGTAAGGCCCCGTGAAACTTTTCCTAAAAACTGGGTTTCCATGATGTCGAGGTAAGCATAGAGGTTAATAATAGTACGCTAGGGAGTTGAAGAAAACTATTTGGCAGAAATAGGCATTTCTGCGGCCCCATAATCACTCTGCAGGCTGCAGAATGGTCGTAGATTGAGGAAAGGGAAATTAAGTCCGAGGTATGTCGGGCCATACAAAATCATTCAAAGGATCGGTGAGGTAGCGTACAAGCTTGAGCTACCACCTGAGATGTCATTAGTACACCCGGTGTTCCATGTGTCTATGTTGAAGAAGGTAGTTGGAGATCCGCCAGCTATTGTGCCGATTGAGACCATTGAAGTTAATGAGGAACTATCATATGAAGAAATTCCAGTTTCTATTATTGATCGGCAAGTCCACAAGTTGAGAAATAAAAGAAGTTGCATCCGTGAAAGTGCTAGGGCGAAACTAACAGGTTGAAGAGGCTACTTGGGAAGCCGAGGAAGAAACTAAGAAAAGGTATCCTTATTTGTTTGAATAGCCATGTATTTATAAAGTTGTGTTCTATGAAGATTCTTAGGGTTACCTTCTACGAATTATGTATCTTTTGTACATTTGATGTTAAGGGTGTTCTGTTTCTGGTAATATATTGCTCATAAGACCATAGTAGGTGTTGTTATTGTGTTATATTGCGTCATTGGATTATATATATATTTTGAGAATGTGTTTCTGGGGCTCTCTGACAGGTGGATAGGCCCAGTTACAGGGGAAACTCTGGTGAAATATTTTAAAATTTAGGGAATTAGTCAAATTTGGGGATGTTGGTGTGTGGTATGAAAACTGAGTTGCATAAGATGCTAATAGTGAACCTTGACCCTCATTCGAGGACGACTGATCTTAAGTGGGGGAGGATGTAAGGCCCCGTGAAATGTTTCCTAAAACCGAGGTTCCGTAATGCCGGGGTAGGTGTAGAGGTTAATAATAGTAGAAATTCTTCATGGCGAGCTTGCTCGTCGAGGTTCGGACTTTTTGGATTGAACAGTGCGTTGGGAGTTGAAGGAAAATATTTGGCAAAAATAGGCATTTTTGCGGCCCATTCTGCGGCCGCATAATCACTTTGCAGGCCGCAGAATGGTCACAGAGTGAGGCAGTTTTTCTAGGTCATTTTGGTGTCATTTGCACGGCACATTATGCGATCGCATAACCATTTCGCGGGCCGCACTTTTGTCGCACAATCAGCCTTGGAGTTTTTGCGGAGGGAGGTTTTATGGCCCATTATGCGACCGCTGAACAGGTGTGCGGGCCGCATAGAGACCGCAGACCCAGTCAGTTTCTTTCCAGTTTTGGCACCCAATTTGTGTGGCCGATATGCGGACCGCATATCCATTTTGCGGTCGCATATGCGACTGCATATCCTGTCCCGAGGCTTCATTTTTGGGGTTTTAAAACCCAACCCTTCTTCGTTAAAACATATGCCATAGTCCATTTTGAGCACATTTCTGATATTTTTAGAGTGAGAGAGAGTTCTTAGAGTGGGGAAGTAACCTTCAACCTATTATCCATCAATTCTTGCTCAATCATTGAGGATTAACAAAGGAAGTCTTCATCCTAAAGGTAAGAATCTATGTCCTAGCTCTCAATTTCGAAAATTTACAAAAATGGGATAATTAAGAGAGACAATTATTGGGTGTGGGGGTTGTTGTCTTGCATGCATGTATTCTTTAAGTATGTAAGAAGATTGTGAGCTAAAAATGGTAGAGAATGGATTGGGGAATGATGGAATCTTCCACAAAAGGGCCTTAAAACATTGATATTCACCTAGTGTTTGATACTATGCTCAAATGAGCTAGAATCATGACCATCTTCTTAATTTTGGTTCGATTTGTTATATTTCTAAAATAGATTAAAGTTGCTAAGAATTACAGAACGTTTTAAAAGTCTAAGGAAGCTCAATTGAGGTATGTTGGCTAAACTCCTTCTTCTTAGAATTGAATCCCACGGTGTCCATGTAATTGGTGTAAGTCCCAAATTGATCATTATAGAATTGGCTATTCCTAATGTGTTTGTGTTGAAGGATGTATGTTCAATATTTATTCTAAATGCTTCATCATATCATCTTGCCATTTGAGGATGTGTTCAAAATGTGGAATATGTGTTAGGAATGTTAAGACTTCATGTCAAGATCGAATAAAGGTTGTTATGCCAAATTGTATGAAAAGCCTCTATGGGCCTAAGATTCCGAAATTGCTCATATGTGAATTTAATGTCTTGAATGGAAAACCTTATTGTTGTTGATAATGATAATGATGTTTGAATGTGGAAAGGGGAAACTAGAATTATGAAATATGTCCAAGTGCCAAGAATGACTTTCTCATTGAGGCCACTCGTGCCAATAAATTGAAAAGATGTGAAAGAAATATGAAGTGAGATGATTGATTGAAAAGGTAATGTCTCGGGTGAGACGGCCTAGCCGATCGGGCCGTGATCGGATGCCATGCCGCACATATGGTGGTAACTGTGCCGGAAATTATAATGAAATGGTGGTTATGGTTGATGTCTCAAATGAGACGACCTAGTCGATCGGGTCGAGATCGAACTCTGTGTAAGAATACGGAGGTATTGTGAATTATGGTATATCGGCTTTAAAGATCACCCAACCTAATAACATGGGAATTGACTTGAGAACTTATGTGATCCTTACTTGATATTTTAGTATTGTTTGAAGCTCTTATTGAACTCGTGATTGTTTCCCCCTTGTATTATTATTCATTCTATTAAGATGGTATTTAGTTTTACATACTAGTACTATTCGATAGTACTAACATCAGTTTTTTGGGTGGCGCTGCATCTTTAATAAATGCAGGTGGTTCCACACCAAGTAGCATTGTCCGGTGATAGCAGTACACCTTCCTCCTAGCAGACTTGGTGAGCCCCACCTCATTCCGGGGTCATGTATCTTTTGTACATTTTGTTACCATGTTTGGAGGTATAGTCGGAGCCTTGTTGCTGGCTCTATCCTTGTACTCCTTTGTATCTTTTAAAGGCTCCGTACACATTGTGTGGGTTGTATGTCGGTGTTGGGGGAAGTCAAACAATTCATGTTTATGTTTGAATGAATCACTTGTTCTACTTTAACCTATAAAAAAAGGGTGTGTAGTTTGAGATATTAAAGATGAAGAACCTAATAGAAATGTTTTGGTATTGTATATATGAACTTCCTACTGTTTAAATAATAAAATCATGTCTTCTCTTGATCATGGATGAGTTGGGTAGTAAGTATCTACAGGCTTGCTCGACCGGGTTCACTCGGTTGAGCGCTGGTCGCGCTCCCTGAGTTTGAGGCGTGACATTTGCGAAGGTCCAATTCCCCGCAAAAGCGATTCAAAGCTTCGCTAATGAAAAGTTGTCCAACCACTGCCAAGTGTTGAATTGCAACAAACCGACTTTTCACACAAGTGTAATAATATCATACAAACTCGCTCGCAAGATCAAATCATCAAAATAACACCAAAAATCAAGAATCGATTATCAAAACTCAAGATTTTCAAAGTTCTAATTCAAATTTCCAACTTTTCACATAAAGCGCCGAAACGGCCTCGGGACACCCGGGACCCCCACCAAACATGCATGCGAGGCTAAAATTATCATACGAACCTACTAGAATCGTTAAAAACTTTATCTAGGATTGTTTACCAAAAATGTTGACTATGGTCAACTCTAACTATTTTCAAAGTCAAAAATGATATTTTCGTTAAACATTCACATTTACACTTTACAGAAATCGACATGGACCATGCTATCACGGCCCTAATGTTTCACCTTAGGATGTCGTGATGGCACCTAGTCTCTCAGACTAGGTAAGCCTAACATGCATAGAAAATAGCAAAAAAAATACTAAAACCTCCAATTAAACCATTACACTATTATAATAAATCTCAACAGTACAATAGCCAACACTTCCCCAATGCCTGGTGGAAACAAGGCATAAGCTCTACAAGAAAGTACTATGAGTCTCGTAATACAATATTGTTTTGGGACAAGAAATAAACAGTCGAAAGTCTTAAAATAGAAGGTGACTCTGAGGACTACGGATACTGAGCAGGTATACCTTGAAGTCTCCGAAAAGAAGCTAACAAGTCAATCACTAATATCCAGCATGGGCAGACGTACTTGGATCTGCACAAAAACATGTGCAGAAGCATAGTATGAGTATACCACAACAGTATCTAGTAAGTATCAGGCCTATCCTCGGTAGAGTAGTGACGAGGCCAGGTCAAGACACCTACTAGGACATAATAAACAGAACAAAAATATAATAATGAGAAGTAATGGAATCAGAGAAATGAATGATAATAAAGCAGTCTAATAACGTAAACTAATGATAGAATTGTAAGCAGAAAGACAACAACAAGGAAGCAATTAATGAGAACCTCAAAGAATCAAATATGGACAAAATGGGTATGACAAGGAAACATAAAAGCAACAAGAACTATTTAACCAACAACTCTTTTCAATATGAAGTGCACAACAAGAATCACAACTGAGGTACCACCTCGTATTCACGTTTCACAATTTCAATCACAATCTTTCCTTATATCACTACGGGAGCCTTACATTTAGTTTTAAAAATCATGTTTTCCCAAAATAGCTACCCGCATTTTAGCCCACCTTATCACATCGTGTGGCTTCAAGTAGTTTTTCTACTAGCAACATGCGTATCAAGCCCACTTATCTCACCACATGCGTATCAACCCCTAGCCTAATACCACCGCATGTGTATCAATATTATAACATAATCACAACTCGCACCACAAGTGCCCATATTCCACAACTTGCCAAAAGTGTTACACCCCATACTTTTAGGTTAGGTATTGGACCGCTCAACGTATGTAGGTAAACTCGAGCCTGAGGAATTTTTTGGTAACATCCCATATCTTTTACGTTAGAACGTGTCGTAGTTGATCCATATGAGCTCGGAGGATTACGGTCATTCGTAAAGTTATAGTATGATTTACCCGGTGAGTTTGGACCCTTGTTAGTATATACAAGGATATACCAAGTGAAAGTAAATTGTAGGAGTTGGCTAATTATTATAGTAATGAAGAAAGTAAGTTATGTAATTTAGAGAGCTAATGAGAATTTGTTATGATTTATTATATGACATATGGGTACATGTATTCATACCCAACTCATATTAAAAACATTAAATAAATTGAATAATTATTAGAGATAAGTTCAAGGTGTTCATGTATATATATAGTCTTTTAATTTATCTTTTATCAAGCAAAGATAAAGCTTGCCTCCTCCACCATCCAAGCTATTTTGTCCATATAAATTTATACCTATCAATAGTATCAATTATCCAAAGTTAAGGAAATCAATTCTAGGTAAGTGTCGTCCACCAACTTATACAAATAGAGGTAAGATGTGACTTTGTCATTAAAGAGATCCTCTCTAAGAACCCTTACGGCCAGCCCCTTTGTATAAGTTCATCATCTTGCAAATCCTCATTTTTGGGGATGTTTTACTTGTACAAGATTCGGAATAATTCACTCTAGATCATCTTCTTCTCCTTCTTCAAAGAAATAAGGTAAGAATTAAACATACCTTTGTAGTTTAGTTTGTCTACAACTTGGAAGATTTCACCTTGAGTTCTTCTTGATGTAGAAGTGAAGTTTATTGTGGTGTGAGCAAGCTAAGGATCTAATTCTACATTTATTGATATAAGATTTTCATCCTAGATTTGTCTACAAATTTAGATGAACGATTCTAGTATTTCTTTTGACCGACTCACAGGACAATGATCGGAAGTCGTGAGTCTAAGTTATTGCTATTGTTACAAAATTGTCGGACTATTTGGGTTGTTGTAGTGTATTTGAGGATGTTCTTATTGTGTTGAAGGGCTGGAAATATGGTGATAAGAATGTAGGTGTTTTGTTGTTGTTGTAGTTGTATTTGTAAGCTTTAGAAGGAGGAAGGGCGGAGGAGAAACTTCATTTAGTTAGTTGTAAAGCGAGCTTGCCGCTCAACATATTGTTATACTTGCTTCGTTAGTTTAACCATAGCATTATTGTTATTATTATAGATTAAGGTGTTGAGTGGACTGAGTTCTTCGTTGTCATTGAGTGAAGCAACAAAGGTATGTAATGGTAGTCGCTTCTTTCATAGCATGATTCTGGATGAATATCGTCTTCCCAAAAGAAGTATCTAAATGAGAATTCTATTCTTGTACTTGGTTGCCCCTTATTGGGAGTATATTTGTTTCATAAGTTATCTCTCATCACCAATTGACATATTAGATGTTATTCTTAGTTGCAAAGAGAAAATTGAGTTAGAGGGCTAGGTCTACCGATTTTTCAGAGAGGCATATAGTGGTTCCACACCACGACTACCTAGACGTCCACTCCAATTTCCTAGTAGTGTTCCACCTCAGTTTCAATAGCCGATGTATGATAGGTATGCCAAGCCCGAGCCAGGCAAGAGTTCGAGGGCTTCAGGTTTCCGGAGATAGGAGGGTTCGAGTCAGATGAGACCCCTGTTGCTGCCCTGTGGCCAGTGTGGTAGACATCCAGGTCCATGTTGTCAAGGTTCAGATGCATGTTATTTGTGTGGATGCCCTGGTCATTTCATGCGATAATGTCTGAGCAGAGGTACACGTGGTATGGCTCAGCCAACTGGGTCAATGACAGCTTCTTCGTCGAGTGTACGTCAACCTGGTAGTGGAACACACACTCAGCAGGTAGAGGTAGAGGTAGAGGAGGAGCATCCAATTCAGGCGGTGGTCAGAATCGCATATATGCTCTAGCGGGTTGACAGGATTTGGAGTCGTCACCAGATGTTCTTACAGGTATACTATCCATTCTCACTTATGATCTTTACGCATTGATAGATATTGGCTCCACCTTGTCCTTTGTTACACCGTTTGTAGCCGGTAAGTTTGGAATAGATCCGAAGTTGTTATATAAGCCGTATGAAATATCTACACCGCCACACCTTGGCTGATCTAGTTGAGTTGCCAATGGTTGATTTTGATGTTATTATGGGTATGGATTGGTTGGCTTCATATTATGCCAATGTTAACTGTCGAACGAAGGTTGTTAAATTTTGCTTTCCGGGTGAGCCGACCCTAAAATGGAAGGGAAACTCAACGATGCCTAAGGGAAGGTTTATTTCCTACCTAAAGGTGAGAAAGATGATTTCTAAAGGCTATATCTATCACCTAGTGCATGTTAGAGATGTGGATGCAGAATCCCCGACCCTTCAGTCTATTCCTGTGGTTAATGAGTTCCCATATATATTTCAGGATGAGCTTCCCTGTATTCCTCCACCGAGGGAGATTGACTTTGCTATCGATGCACTTCCATGCACTAAACTGATATATATATATATATATATATACCCCTCCTTATAGAATGGCTCCTGCTGAGCTGAGGGAGTTGAAAAAGCAGCTGAGAGATCTATTAGAGAAAGGCTTCATCACGCCTAGTACTTCACCGTGGGGTGCACCAGTGTTGTTTGTACGCAAGAAAGATGCGTCCATGAGAATGTGCATTGATTATCGGAAGTTGAATAAAGTTACTGTCAAGAATAAGTACCCGATTCCGAGGATCGACGATTTATTTGATCAACTACAAGGTGCAAAGTATTTCTCGAAGATTAATTTGAGATCTGGATACCACTAATTGAGGGTGAAGGAGAAGGATATTCCGAAGACAGCTTTCTGAACCAGGTATGTGCACTTTGCATTTCTTGTGATGTCGTTCGGGCTTACTAATGCACCAGTAGCCTTCATGGACTTGATGAATCGGTTCTTCGAGCCATTCTTAGATGTCTTTGTAATTGTATTCATTGATGATATTCTGGTATACTCGTATACTGAGGCAGATCATGCGAATCATTTATGAGTGTGTAATAGATGCTCCGGGATCATGAGTTGTATGCCAAGTTCTCCAAGTGTGAGTTCTAGCTTAACTCAGTTACATTCTTGGGCCGTATAGTTTCAGACGAAGGCATTAAAGTGGATAGTCAGAAGATTGAAGCGGTAAATAATTGGCCGAGGTCCACGAATCCTACATAAGTTCGTAGTTTCTTGGGATTAGCAGGTTATTATTGGAGGTTTGTTGAAGGCTTTTCTTCTATTTCTACACCTATGACAAGGCTTACTCATGAGACAAACAAGTTTAAATGGTCAGATGCGTGTGAACAGAGTTTTCGAGAATTGAAAGATAAGCTTACGTTAGCGCTAGTCTTGACCCTTCCAGAAGGTACATAAGGGTATGTTGTTTTTCTGATGCTTCGGGGGTTGACCTAGTTTGTTTTCTAATGCAACACAGGAAGGATATTGCATATGCTTCGAGGCCATTGAGGAAGCATGAGCAGAATTACCCAACTCATGATCTTGAGTTGGCAGCCGTTATGTTTGCTTTGAAGATATGGCGACATTACTTATATGGAGTTCATGTTGATATATTTACCGACCATAAGAGTCTTCAATATATATTCAAGCAGAAATAATTAAATCTGAGGAAGAGAAGATAGCTTGAGCTGTTGAAAGACTATGATGTCGACATCTTATATCATCCCGGCAAGGCTAATATTGTAGTCGACGCTTTGAGTCGTAAGTACATGGGTAGTTTGAGTCATGTAGAAGCTGAGAAGTTAGAGATGACCAGAGATTTGTGCCAGTTAGCCAGTTTGAGAGTAAGATTACTTGATATAGATGACGGAGGTATTGTGGTTCAGAATTCTGCAGAGTCAGCATTGATAGCATAAGTGAAAGCACGAAAGTTTGACTATCCTGAGTTAGTGAGAATGAGACAATGAATCCCACAGCAGAAAAAGCCGATGTTAGAGTTAAAGGAAGATGAGGTTCTTAGATACCGAGTCCATTTGTGTATGCCAGATATAGGGGGGACTCCGAAAGCGAATTATGGCAGAGATTCACCAGTCACGATATTTTGTTCACCCGAGATCAACAAAGATGTATCATGACCTCAGGGGGGTCTACTGGTGGAATGATATGAAAAGAAATATTGCAGGGTTTGTGGCTTAATGTCCGAATTTCCAGGAGGTTAAGATAGAGCACCAGAAACCCAGAGGATTAGTTCAAAACATAGATATTCAAACATGGAAATGTGAGGTGATCAATATGGATTTCATTACAGGTTTGCCTCGTTCCTATCAGAAGTTTGATTCTATCTGGGTAATTGTTGAAAGGCTTATGAAGTCGACTCATTTTCTACCGGTTAGAACCACTTATGCAGCTGAAGATTAAGCTAGGTTGTATATAAAAGAGATAGTTCGACTTCATGGAGTTCTAATTTCTATCATATCTGACAGAGGTGCCCAGCTTACGGCAAATTTCTAGAGATTCTTTCGGAGGGGTTTAGGTACTCAGGTGAACCTCAGTACGGCATTCCATCCGCAAATAGATGGTCAAGTAGAGCGCATTATTCAGACGCTTGAGGACAAGTTGCGGGCTTGTGTGCTGGATTTCAAGGGTAGTTGGGATGATCATTAGCCGCTTATTGAGTTTGCATACAATAATAGTTATCATTCCAGCATCAAGATGGCTCCATATGAAGCTTTATACGGGTGAAAATGTAGGTCCCCAATTGGTTGGTTTAAAGTGGGCGAAGCTAAGTTACTAGGGCCTGATTTGGTACAACAAGCCGTAGAGAAAGTAAAGTTGATTCAGGAGCGACTATTGACAGTCCAGAGTCGACAGAAGTCTTATTCAGATGTATGACGCCGAGATTTAGAATTTTCTGTTGATGATTGGGTTTTCTTAAAGGTTCTCCTATGAAAGGCACAATGAAATTTGGAAAGAAAGGCAAGCTTAACCCTCGGTACGCCGGACCGTATAAGATTATTCATCGAATTGGCCAAGTAGCATATGAGCTTGAGTTACCTCCTGAGTTAGAAGCAGTCCATCCAGTTTTCCATATGTCTATAGTATGAAAGTGTATAGGAGATCCCCCTCGCATTACTCCTGTAGAGGATGTTAAGATTAGAGAAGATCTGTCTTATGAAGAGACGCCGGTTGCCATTCTAGATCGCCAAGTTAGGAAGTTATGAACTAACGAAATAGCCTCTGTGAAGGTGTTATGGAAAAATAATAATGTAGGGAAAATAACATGGGAGGCTGAGGAAGACATGAAGTCTAGATACCCTCATCTATTCCGAATTGAAGGTTTACATTGATACTCGTATGATATGTTTCCCTATTCTATACTTTCTAATGATGAACTTATCTCGTGTACCTTTTTTAGGTGATGATCATAGCAAGAATACGATTTTTGCAGCCCAAACTACAAATCTAAACACTTGAGGTGAGTTATAGTTTAGTATATGGATCCTTTGATAGCAGATGGTCGTGTGAGGCCGATGTCATGATATATGTTAGGTTTTATGGCCTTGTGAGGCATGTGTTGTATTTTTCTGGTTGCATGGCAGGTTCTAGTCAATCCTATTTACATAGGAGACTCTGTCAAAATTTCCCTAGAATCCTCAAAGTTACAACCGCTTAGTATACTACCCCCACATTCGAGGACGAATGTTCTTAAAGGGGGAAGGATATTGCACCCCATACTTTTAGGTTATGTATTGGACCTCTCAATGTATGTAGGTAAACTCGAGCCAGAGGAATTTTCTTGTAACATCCCATATCTTTTACGTTAGAACATGTCGTAGTTGATCCATATGAACTTGGAGGATTACGGTCATTCATAAAGTTATAGTATGTTTTGCCCGGTGAGTTTGGACCCTTGTTAGTATATACAAGGATATACCAAGTGAAAGTAAATTGTAGGACTTGGCTAATTATTATAGTAATGAAGAAAGGAAGTTGTGTAATTTAGAGAGTTAATGAGAATTTGTTATGATTTATTATATGACATATGGGTACATGTATTCATACCCAACTCATATTATTAACATTAAATAAATTGAATAATTATTAGAGATAAGTTCAAGGTATTCATGTATATATATAGTCTTTTAATTTATCTTCTATCAAGTAAAGACAAAGCTTTCCCCCTCCACCATCCAAGTTATTTTGTTCATACAAATTGATACTTATCAATAGTATCAATTATCTAAAGTTAAGGAAATCATTTCTAGGCAAGTGTTGTCCACCAACTTATACAAATAGAGGTAAGATGTGACTTTGTCATTCAAGAGCTCCTCTCTAAGAACCCTAACGGCCAGCCCCTTTCTATACGTTCATCATCCTGCAAATCCTCATTTTTGGGAATGTTTTACTTGCATAAGCTTAGGAAGAATTCACTCTATCTCATCTTCTTCTCCTTCTTCAAAGAAATAAGGTAAGAATTAAACAAACCCTTCTTTTTTGGTTTGTCTTCAACTTGGAAGATTTCACCCTGAGTTCTTCTTGATGTAGAAGTGAAGGTTCTTATGGTGTGAGCAAGCTAAGGATCTAATTCTCCATTTATTGAGATAAGATTTCCGTCCTAGCTTCGTCTACGAGTTTGGATGAATGATTTTAATATTTGGTTTTGATAAACGACTCACCGGATGATGATCGGAAGCCGTGAGTCTAAGTTATTATTGTTGTTACAAAATTGTCAAACTATTTGGGTTGTTGTAGTGTATTTGAGGATGTTCTTATTGTGTTGAAGGGATGGAAATATGGCGATAAGCATGTAGATGTGTTTTTGTTATTGTTGTTTTTGTTGTAGTTGTAAGCTTTAGAAAGAGGAAAGGCGGAGGAGAAACTTCATTTAGTTAGTTGTAAAGCGAGTTTGCCGATCAACGTATTATTATACTTGCTTTGTTGGTTTGACCTTAGCAGTATTTTAATTATTGTAGATTAAGGTGTTGAGTGGACTGAGTTTGTCATTGTCATTGAGTGAAGTGACAAAGGTATGTAATGGCAGTCCCTTCTTTCATAGCATGATTTCGAATGAATATTGTCTTCCCAAAAGAAGTATACAAATGAGTATTCTATTCTTGTACTTGGTTGTCCCTTATTGGGAGTATATTTATTTCATAATTTATCTCTCGTCACCTTGACATATTAGATGTTATTCTTAGTTGGTTTTACATCTTGTTCACCCAAACAGAGAGTATCCAAACAAAGGAAGAGCCTTACAAGTTAAATGGGCAAAGAGTGCTGCTAATATTAAAGTATATAAGTTATAAACACCACCGAACAAATATCGGTTGGGCGATGGATGTAGATATATATAAACACCACCGAACGATTATCGGTTGAGCGATGGATACATGTAAACACTACTGAGATTTAATCGGTAGGCGATGGATAAGTATATGTAGATATATATATATATATATATATATATATATTGATATTTTAGTATAGTTCCAGAGTTACTTTGTTCGCCCTGCGTGGCATTTCAGGTTATCAGGTTGCTTCTTATGCCCTGTTTACAACTTATTCTTTCATATTGCTTTTCATGCCTTACATACTAGTACATTTTAGTCATCCTGACGCCCTTTTTCTCGGGGAACTGCATTTCATGCTACAGGTTCGGGTGGAGGCCTAGATAGACCTCTCCAGTAGGATCTTGTTCAATTCAGCCATTGGATGGTAAGCTTCACTTCTTTCGTAGCTATCGAGTCTGATGTTTCGAATTGTGTCTTAGGGATATACAGATGAAGGGTAGGTCAGGTCCTTATCTCGTCCATATGACATTTATGTTGATCTTAGAGGTTTGTAGACTTAGTTGGGTTGTCTAGATGTTGTGTATGGCCTTGTCAGCCTTGTTGTTGGTCTGTAAACCTGTGTTGTGGCCTTGTCGGATTTGTATATATGTATATATGTTTTGGGTTGTCTACCCTCTTCAGATTGTAATTTCCAGATGACATCCCATGTTCATGAATTGTGGCCTTGTCGGCCTATATGTATGTTGATTGTATCTCCATATAGATTATGGTTTGTGAGGCCTTGTCAGCCGAAGTTTCTACATGTTCATGTGATTTTCTTTTCAGAGTGGTACGCTCGGAAAAGGGAGGCACTGAGTGCCGCCCACACCTCCCCAGGTTGGGGTGTGACAAAAAAAATCAACAATATCAATGTTTTCACAACAAATAGCCCATGACTCAACCACAATGTGCACAAGAATCTCAACAATAACAAAATAAAAGTGAATTGCTCAACAAGAAAGATATCTCAACAATTAACAACCTCACCTTAATGTGATAATGACTTTCTAAACTTCAACACCAATAACTCAACAATAAGATATTTCATGAAATAACAGCTTCAATTACAAGTAATTCAACATTTAAAGATGTAACAAGGCAATAAGGAAGGCAATAAGGAAGGCAATAACTTCAACTAAGCATATAAGAGAAAAACAATAAGTAAGAGGTAGAACAAGTGTTAAAAATGTCAAATAAAGCATGTAAGGGTAGATTAACACACGTAAGAGTTGATTAACAATAAGGGATATAACATGTTATGGCAATTCAATTAAAGGCATGGAAAGAGTCTAAATAACCTAAACCAGTCAAATACCACATATAACCCGTGTACACACTCGTCGCCTTGCGTATACGGCATTCACACATCACAAATAACGCAATCAATCCCAAATCCTAAGGGGTAGTTCCGTCACACAAAGTTAGGCAAGATACCTACCTCAACCAGGCCAACTCAACCCTCAGAAATAGTTTTTCCCCTAAAATTCGCCTCCCCACGGATCAAATCTAACAAAAATTGACTTAATATCATCAAACAATGCAAGGGAAAATAATTACAATAGATAAAGCTATGATCTTCACACTTTTTCTAAAAAGTCAACCCCAAGCCCACCAGGTTAAAACCTGGGTCCAAGGATAGATTCCGACTACCCATGACCCGACGAGTTCATTTATGTGATTAGTTTCAAACTCTGAGTCCAAATCCACTCTCAAAACTCAAATTCTCATTTTTCAAAAACTTGACAAATTTTCCCAATTTTTCCTCTTTGATTCATGTAATTTGAGGTTAAATCTTAGATATATTCATGAAATTTAGTTGGAAATTGATTAGACTCACTTACCCAAATTTTCTAGATGAAACTCTCATCTCCAAGTCGCCTCTTACTGAGTCTAGGGTTCTAGAATGTGAGAAATGAGACTTAATCCCGACTTTCCAACCCTTATGTCCAGTTGCAGTTGTCGCAATTGCGACATGGGTTCTCAATTGCAAAGAAATCCTCGCAAATGCAGCCACTGACAGCCTAAGAGGAAGTCGCAATTGCGATATTGACTTCGCAAATGCGAAGCATGTCCTCATCGCAATTTTTGACACTTTTGCCGCAAATGCGAGTCTACCCCAATCTTGACACTATTCGCAATTGCAACCCAGGTATCGCAATTGCGACACATTCACACAAGTCTAAAAATCATACGAATTCACTCGCACGATCAAATCACAAAAATAACATCTAGAACTAAGAATTGGACCCAAGACGCATGAATTTCAAAGTAAAGTTAAAGAACCTCTAGAATTGCAGCCAAGCGTCCGAATGCTATCAAATCAACTCCAAATGATAACAAATTGTTTAGTCAAGTTCTAAATAGCATAACGGACCTATTCCAATTCCTAAAACTAAATTACTATCCCGATAGCCAAAAGTCACCCCATGGTCAAACTTCTAAACCTCAAATTGCCAATTTTTGGCACAACACAAGAACTACGGACTTCCGAAATCGATTTCAGGCACACATCCAAGTACAAAATCACAATGTGAACCTATCGGAGCTATCAAAATACCGTTCTGGGGTCATTTTTACAAAAGTCAAATATTGGTCAACATAATCAACTTAGGCTTGTAAGCCAAGAGCCAAAGGGTCCAATTTAACCCGAAATATTTCTGGAACAAAACTAATCAACCTCGTAAGTCATAAAACCATAAAAACACATATGTGAAGCATCAAAAGAGGAAACAGGGCACAATTACACAAAACGACCTGTCGGGTCGTTACACATGCACACAAGTCATAAATCATCAAATAAAACTATGGAAGGTCTCGAAACACAAAAAGGAAAGTTAATACGCAAAATAACCTATCGGGTCATCACAGTCTCTCTCTATGTGATTTGACACTCCTTTACGCATATCTCCTCTATATGCTGAACTATTATCTTGTTTAATATGCATATTTTCTCTATGTGCACCATGAGCCTTATCTGCATCTAGGCATAGATTCGTTAGTCATGACACTTACGGTGTACATGGGGTCAGTTGTACTCATACTACACTCTGCACTTAATTGTGCAGATCCAAGTGTTTGACCTAGCTACGAGCTAAGTTAGACTTTTTGCCGAGTCGCTGAAAGACGAGGTAGAGCTGCATCTCGTTCGCAGTCTTGGCATCTCTTTCCATTTTATTACTATTTCTATTGTCTAGATAGCATTTTTACATTATCAGACTTTTGTTCCCATTGTAGAACTTATGAATCTGTATTGACAGTTCAGGGAGATTTATTGTATCATTGTAGTCTTATTTAAGATATTTGGCTTTTAGACTTGTATTATTTCATAATTTATTATCTTAAATCATTATTGTTATACTTGACTTTCCTAGCAAGTGATTTAGGCACCATCATGATCGGACGGTGGTTTTGGATCGTGACAAGCTGGTATCAGAGCTCTAAGTTCATAGGTTATACAGGTCATAAGCAAGTTTAGTAGAGTCTTATAGATCAATACAGAGACATTTGTACTTTTCTTTAAGAGACTACCAGACTTTTAGGAAAACTTATATTGTTTTTCATTCTATATCGTGTGGATTTGCTTAATCTGACATTTGAATCTTTACTCTTCTATTCTCTCAAAGATTATGAGGACTTGATCTGTTGGATAGGCTGACCAAGCACCAGTGCCTCAAGTCAGGGTTGTGAGGGGTTGGGGCTGAGGTAGAGGCTGAGGTGGGGCATGCACCGCAGCTAGAGCAATAATTATAGAGCCACCAGTTGCTCCATTGGAGTAACAAGTTCCAGATATTATTGAG
Organism: Nicotiana otophora; assembly: GCA_000715115.1. Taxonomy (NCBI): domain Eukaryota; kingdom Viridiplantae; phylum Streptophyta; class Magnoliopsida; order Solanales; family Solanaceae; genus Nicotiana; species Nicotiana otophora. The sequence continues at coordinate 34,913 of AWOL01S0009538.1, read as the reverse complement.
ACAGTAGGACTAGCTCAGGCTCCGTCTGTAGCTATTGCTATGCTTGGTTTTCAGGAGACTTTGGCTCAGATTTTGAGAGTATGTTTGAGCTTGACCCAAGCAGGTATGATACTAGTTGCACCAACAACTTCATAGGCCAGAGAAGGAGCACAGACTCCTGCCGCCCGCACACCAGAGCAGCTAGCTCAGGTTTATTAGACATCAAGGGTTCTACCAATAAAACCAGTTATTGCAACTCAGACTGAGTTTAGACCATCCTTGACTACTGAGGAACAGAAGAGGTTGAAGAGATTCCAGAGACTTTGTCCTCCCCCGTTCAATTGAGGAGATTCTGAGGATGCATTGTGCTTCCTTGATCAGTAACAACGGATTCTATGCACTTTGAGTCTTCTGGACTCACATAGAGTTGACTTCACTACTTTCCAATTGTCAGGGCCAGCTTATAGGTGGTGGTAGACCAACGAACTGGGTAGGCCAGCGTAGCACCACTTATATGATATCAGTTCTCAGTTCTCTTCTTGGAGAAGTTTATTCCATGGACTCACAGAGAGGAATTGCGTAGGGACTTTGGGGATCTACACCAGAAGGGTATGGTTGTGACTCAGTATTGAGATGAGGTTCACAGACTTGGCATGTCATGTAGTATTCTTGATCCTTACCGAGAGGGAGAGGGTTAGGAGGTTCATTGAAAGCCTCAACTTTGGTATCCGATATAGGATAGACTAGAAGGCCAAGACTAATACTACCTTTCTTCATGTTATTGTGATTGTCAGGCGCATGGAGTAGATTCACAGGCAAAAGAGAAAGGAGCGGGACTCTAAGTGGGACCGCGGTTCAGGTGGTTTCAATGGTTCCTTATCAGGAGCGCCAGGTAAATCACAGTAGAGGCCGTCTTTTCAGGCATGTTCAATCAGCTTAACAGGTTCATTATGGTTCTTCAGTATGCCACGGTTAAAACAATTCTCGACCTGGCCAATCATCTTTTAGTACACTACCAATAAAGGGTTCATACGGTAGCGCATCTACACAGGGTTCCACATGTGGATATTTGGGTTCTCAGGGTCAGTTGCCTCAACAGAGGAGATGATGTTTTGAGTCTGGGGACTTAGGGCATCTCAAGAGGGATTGCCCCATACTTCTTGATGGTAGGCTATAATCTCATGTTTTAGTCGCTTATTACACTCTAATTTACTGCACTTTAATTGAGTTTGGGCTTTAATCGCTAGTGTTTTGCACTAATTATGTGTTTTTTGCCATATAGGAGAATTCCGAGCTCTGTAAATGTTATGGAGATAATTCGAGTGATTTGGAGCTTTGAAGTCTGAGTAATAGCCCAAGAGATAAAATCGAGATCGCATTCGGGGGTCAAAAACCACGTCTGGATATCAAAAAGTCAAGAAACATCCGGACTCTAAGAAAATAACACACATGTCGCGCATGGGGCGGCACGTGGCGCGCCGTTCCTGTGCATTATCCGGCTGCCTGATAGATTTTAACTCTATGAACTTTCCCATAACCTCTTCATGTGGCGCGTCTTTCCATGCAGCGCGCCTGTGCAATTTTTACAAAGTTATTATCCCAGTTCGCGCAGGAAAAGGTATTTTCGTCTGGGCCCGACCCTACTTAGTATAAATACATGTAAAAATATTATTTTATGGACTTTTGACACATCTTAGACCGAAGGAAGCCGAGGAAGAGGTGGAGAAGCAAAAGCTCAAGGATTTCATCATTCAATCCTCACTCAAGACAAGAGTTTGGATCCTTTTATGTTTTTCTTTAACTTAAACATTGTTAAGATGAATTACTCCATATCCATGGAGTAGTTCTCTTTAGGGTTTGATGGATTTGGTGTCTTGATACTTGTTTGTGGATAATTAACTCTATTTTTTATGTATTGAATCATTTTGGATTTTTTAACTATTGCATCCATTTTCACTTGTTCGTGTAATCGAGGGAGGCATAACTTGTGATATTGTTGGATTATATTTTGTTGGTTGAAGTCATTAATTCTTCTTAGTAATCGGAAGAGGCTAGTTGGATTGTTCATTAAACTTAGTTAGGAGGATAATCGAGAGAGGTTCTCCTAAAGACCAATCCACTACGAATTCTTACATATCTTCACGTGTTCATCTTGTGAGGTTGAGACTTAATCGAGAGAGGCGTTTCTACTAATCAATTGAACTAATAACCAAGTGAATTCGAGAGACTCACTTGAACATTAGAAGTAAATTATCTAGAGTTAAATCCCAAACATTTGTCTTGCACCAATCGCATCAACTCTATCTTCTCCCAATTGATAACTGCCTTTGCTCAATACTTGCGGTGATTATCATTAGTTGATAGTTTGGACTCTTAGTTAATTTTAGTTTAAATCACATAAATCTCCATTGTTGATCATCCTGGATAGCAATCAAGTTAGAAACTACGAAAACACTGTTTAAATCTAATCCATGTGGACATGATATTATACTATACTATTTTTTACTTGCGAGCATATTTAGGTGTGTGTTTTGCGCTCGTCAAATTTTGGTGTCGTTGCTGGGGATTGGCAATCAATAGCGTTTGAAATAGTTTGTAGTGCTAATTCAGGAATTTTTATTTTTATTTTATTTTATTTTTCCCTTTTTACGTTGGGTGTTCTTTGGCTGTGCGCAGGCTACAGGTTATATTGGTGCATGACTCTTTCTTCTGGTAAGGAATTGCAACCATACAAACCAGAATTCGAGAAACAGCTGCGATAGTTGAGGAAAGAAAGAAATCTCGTCAAGAAATTAGAGAAGGTTAGGCAATCCTCAACCAATGAAGACATAGTTGGATATGATGATAATGTTGATATGGATGGGAGAGAGGCAGCCCAACTCAGAGAGAAAGCTGTAAGGGATGCTGAAGAAGCAGCACTTAGAGATGCACAAATTGCTTATGAGGAGGAGAGGGCTCGAAGAATGGCTCAGAATCAGCCCGTAAGTACAGACCAGTTCGGAACCATAGCTCCCAGCCAAGGGAGACCACTTGGTGATTATGTTAGACCGGTCTACAACCAAGGCTTGTCAAGTGTGACACCACCTCCAGTTGCAGCTAATACTTTTGAGCTGAATCAAGGGTTTCTCTAAAAGCTTCAAAACATCTGCATTTTCAGAGGAAAGATGAACGAAGATCCAAACAATCATCTGATGGACTTCGAAGATCTAATGAACACCTTTCAATATAATAGTGTGTCACAAGATGCAATTTATCTAAGAGAATTCCCCTTCACTCTCAAAGACGATGCAAAGCATTGGCTTCGAAGCTTGCCTAATGGATCGATTAGAACATGGGATGAGATGACCAGAAAATTTCTTGACAAATATTTCTCATCAGCTAAGATGGACAAGTTTAGAAGAGAAATCCATAACTTCAGTCAAAACGAGACTGAAACTGTGTTTAAAGCTTGAGAGAGGTTTAAAGAGATAGTACAAAAATGTCAACATAGCAGGATTGAACTCTAGATGCAACTCCAGTATTTTTGGGATGGATTGACACCTACCTCATGGAGAACATTGAGTAATGCAGCTGGAGGCCTGTTGATGAAAAAGACTCCAGAGGAGATAGTCACTATTCTTGATGAGTTGTCTGAAGATACCAATTAGTGGCCCTCTGAAATTGCTGAAAGAAGAAGATCAACTGGTGTTCACCAGGTTGATGCTAATACATCTGTGCAGGTACAGCTTGATGCCATGGCAAACGATATAAGGAAGCTGACCTTAGCTTCGATACATAATGATCCTCATGCAGCATGTAATATATGTGGAAGAGGACACCCTACTCATGAGTGTCAAGCCTCAACTAAGGAAGTTAATGTTGTGGGTAATTATAACTTCAATGCAATGGGTCAGAAGCACCCTGATTTTTCATGGAGTTCACCTGGCGGTACTGCAAATGCATGGCAACAAAACAACTCCAGATTTCAAGGACAAGGAGCTCCAGGCTTCCAAAATCAGCAAAGGCAGCAGTTTCAACCTCAACAATCCAATCAGCCTGGGCTAGAAGATCTGATGAAGTCCTTTATTGTTAAGACAGATAAGAGGTTAGATGCTCATGGTGCAACTATCAAAGAACTTGGGACAGGATTGCGTAACTTAGAGAAACAAGTAGGACAAATTACAACTATATTATCTGAAAGAATCCCAGGTACTCTGCCAGCTGATACTGAAAAGAATCCCAACGAAACGGTAAATGATGTGACCTTGAGAAGCGGACAAGTGTTGAAAGATCCCACTTCAATCCAAAAAGAGGTGATACCTGAAAAAGAAAGTGTGAAGGAGTTGAAAATTGAAGATGGTAATAAGAAGAAGGGTAAGAAGGGAGGAGAGAAAAAGAAGAAGGAAGAGAATTTAAGAAGGGATGAATCTGAAGAGAGCAAGCACATACTTGGTTTACCTTTTCCCCAAAAGCTTTATAGAGAGAAGCTGGACAAGCAATTTGAGAGATTTCTAGATATGCTAAAACAAATTAATGTAAATTTGCCGTTCACAGAGGTGTTGTCCCAAATGCCAGCTTATGCTAAGCTCTTAAAGGAAATCCTGACAAAGAAGAGGAAGATAGAAGAGACCTCAGTGGTCAAGCTCATAGAGCATTGCAGTGCAATCTTGCAAAATAAACTCCCACAAAAGTGTGTAGATCCATGGAGTTTTACTATACCTTGCTCGTTAGGCACTCTTAATTTTGATAAGTCTTTATATGATTCTGGTGCCTCGATTAATTTAATGCATTTATATATTTATAGGAAGCTGGAGAATGAGCTTGGAGAGATATGGTCTGCGCCAATATCTTTTCAGCTGGCAGACCAAACAACTATAATACCCGAAGGGGTAGTGGAAGATGTCTTTGTTCGAGTAGATAGGTTTGTATTTCCTGTAGATTTCATAGTGGTAAATATGGAGCAGAACAAAGAGGTTCCCCTCATCCTAGGAAGACCATTTTTAGCAACGGGTAGAGCTATACTGGATATACATGATAGAAAATGCATGCTTAGAGTGGGTGGGAAGACGGTGACGTTTGAGATGAATGTAGCAACTGGAGTGAAAAAGAAGAAGCTAGCTACAAGTGTTGAGTGGAAGGTGAAGAGTTCAAAATAGAAGGCTCCAGTGATTGAGAAAGATAAGTATGGGGTGTACCCCAAGAAGGCTGAGAAGAAGTTGTCTGCATGGATGTGTGCATTGGTTCGGATGCGTGGAATGGAGCCCGACTTCGACTTAGACCCCGACTGAAAATTCAGGGAAGTTTTCTTTACCTTATGCTTTTTAATTGTGTGTCATGGAGACATGCCACAACTTAAAGTATGGGGTGGGGGAAAATTATTGTATGTATCTGTGTTAGTAATTTAGTTTTGTTGTTTTAGTAGTTAGAGATAGAAAAATGAGAAAAACCATAAAATTTTAAAATTATCGACTTTTTCCAACAATGGATATCATTCGACGGTTTCTTGAGGGATTAAAGTCAAAAGAAAAAGACAAAAAGATTTTAGTTTGTTAGGTAGTGTAATAATTCCCCCTTATTTTTTTTTGGGTCGCGGTTCTTTTCCAAGGGTTTTGTTTGAACCGGGTGTAATCAGTTTTAATTTTTGTTAGGAGTAGAAAACCTTGTGCTATGGATTGAATTTAAAGCAATATCTCTTGACTTGGTTATTCCTTAAGAATAGTGAGTGCTTTAGTTGTGACGCTTAGGTTCAATTTTTGAGTCTTGTATAAGTACCTTAAATTGTATGATCTTAACTTTGCTTAACTACTTTGACTAGAGTGTCTTGATAGTCCTATCCTAAGTGAGTTATGTGCCATGTGTGTGTGAGGTTTGTGTTATTCTGTGCATTGCATTTGATGTCTAGAACTTGCCACATGTGTTTGCAAAGCGAAATAGTAGTGTTGTTCAGTCTTGGAAGTTATTTAGGCATTCTTTGTTGAACCAGTTATATGCTCTTACTCACCTAATTGTTATGTATCTTAGTTAACCCCTTTGAGCCTGTAATTGTGTTTCTTTGGCAACCACATAACAAGCCTTACCCATTTATTTTGAATTGACTATCTATCTGAACCTTTAACCTCTCATGAGCACTTAAATTTGTTATGAATCTTTGTAAAATTAAAGTGTGGGGTAGTTGGTTTGGCTTTTGAGTGGAATTAATGAAATAAGGATAAAGGTGCATTGTATTGAAAAAAAAAGTAAGAGCCACTTGAAGAGAGTAAGAAAAGAAAAAATAATAATAAGTGTTTGATTGTGAAAAATATTCTATGATAGTGGTAAATCTTGATGTAATTGTGCTTAAAGAAGTTGGAAGTTAATGTATATTGATGTAAAGGTGGAGTTATGATTTGACATAAGTGTGGGGTTTTGAACGATGAAATGTATGTATTAAAGTGCTTAGGGAGGTGTAGTCATTCTTATATCTAAATGTATCCTACCCATCCCATAGCCTACATTACAACCAATTAAAGTTCTACTTGATCCTTGACTGAATGAGCTCGATTAGTTGAGTAGTACATTACGGGCAAGCCTATGATTCATCTTTTGTGACATATGAATGTTGTTTCTGTGAGTAAGTGAATTCTTTCTATCTTAAGTTCCTAATTGTTCTTAAATTTGATTGTGTGCGAAACTACTCTCTATTCTTGTGTGAGGGCACTTAATTCATGAAGGAAAGGTAATGTCATTGACCTCGGTGTTAGAGTAGCTGAGCAGGTTATAAATAATACTTGGTGCTTTTGAGTCGAATTTTGAGGCTATGATGTTACGTTATTGTGCTTAATCAATTTTAAATATTCATGCTATGATGAGTTATGAGAGTTGTTTAAAACGATCGTGTCTATATGAAGTGTAGTTTGATTGCTAAAGGAAGAGCAATGGTTTAAGTGTGGGGTGTTGTTGGTAGGCTATAATCTCGTGTTTTAGTCGCTTATTACACTCTAATTTACTGCACTTTAATTTAGTTTGATCTTTAATCGCTAGTGTTTTGCACTAATTATGTGTTTTATGCCTTGTAGGAGAATTTCGAGCTATATAAATGTTATGGAGATAATTCTAGTGATTTAGAGCTTTGAAGTCTGAGTAAAAGCCCAAGAGATAAAGTCGGGATCGCGTTAGAGGGTCGAAAACCACGTCTGGATATTAAAAAGCCAAGAAACATCCAGACTCTGAGAAAACAACACACCCGCGGAACGTGGGGCGGTGCGTGGCGCGCCGCGCCTGTACATTATCCGGCTGTCGGACAGATTTTAACTCTCTGAACTTTCCCACAACAGCCCTGCGTAGCGCGTCGATCCATGCGGCGCGCCTATGTAATTTTTACAGAGTTATTATTTTTGCACAGGAAAAGGTATTTTCATTTGGGCCCGACCCTACTTAGTATAAATACATGTAAAAATGTTAGTTTATGGACTTTTGACACATCTTAGACCGGAGGAAGCCAAGGAAGAGGTGGAGAAGCAAAAGCTCAAGGATTTCATCATTCAATCCTCACGCAAGACAATAGTTTGGATCGTTTTATGTTTTCCTTTAACTTAATCATTGCTATGATGAATTACTCCATATTCATGGAGTAGTTCTCTTTAGGGTTTGATGGATTTGGTGTCTTGATACTTGTTTGTGACTAATTAACTCTAGTTTTTATGTATTGAATCGTTTTGGATGCTTTAACTATTGCGTCTATATGCATTCGTTCGTGTAATCGAGATAGACATAACTTGTGATATTGTTGCATTATATTTTGTTGGTTCAAGTCATTAATTCTTCTTAGTAAACGAAAGAGGCTAGTTGGATTGTTGATTAAACTTAGTTAGGAGGATAATCGAGAGAGGTTCTCCTAAAGACCAATCCACTACAAATTCTTGCATATCTTCACGTGCTTAAAATTGGTTCATCTTATGAGGTTGAGACTTAATCGAGAGAGGAGTTTCTACTAATCAATTGAACTAATAATCAAGTGAATTCGAGAGACTCACTTGAACATTAGAAGTGAATTATCTAGAGTTAAATCCCAAAAATTTGTCTTGCACCTATCCTATCAACCCTATCTTCTCCCAATTGATTACTTCATTTGCTCAATACTTGCGTTGATTATCATTAGTCGATAGTTTGGACTCTTAGTTAATTTTAGTTTAAATCACATAAATCTCCATTGTTGATCATCCTGGATAGCAATCAAGCTAGAAACTATGAAAATGCTGTTTAAATCCAATCATTGTGGACACGATATTATACTATACTATCTTTGACTAGCGAGCATATTTAAGTGTGTGTTTTGCGCTCGTCCCTTCTGAGTAGTGCACCATGCCAGAGCACCCAGTCCATTGTTCCATCGCTAGTAGTTACACCACCCGCACAATCATCTAGGGTGGATCTCACTCTTCTCAAGGCCGTCCTAGAGGGGGAGGTCAATCAGGTGCGATACCGGCCCGTTGCAATCTGTTTCAAACCAGACCAGAGGCAGTGCTTCAGATGAATTCAGTGTGCCATAAGAATGCTTCAATTTATTTGACCATGGTTCTACTTATTCTTATGTGTCCTCATACTTTGATCATTACTTGGACATGCCACGTGGTTCTCTTTATATTCATGTGCATGTGTCTACAGATGTTGGTGATTCTATTATGGTAGATCGTGTATATCGATCTTATGTGGTTACCATTGGGGGTAATGAGAATAGGGTTTATCTTTTATTACTCAAGATGGTTGATTTTAAGGTTATCTTAGGTATGTATTGGTTATCTCCATACCACTCTATTCTTTATTAGCATGCTAAGACCGTGGCATTGGCTATGCCGGGGTTGCCAAGGCTAGAATAGAGCGATTCTATTGGTCACACTCGTAGTAGATTGATTTCTTTTCTGAATGCTCAAAGGATATTTGAGGAAGGTTGTTTGCGTATCATTCCTTTGTGAGGGATGTTAGTGTTGATACTCCTATTGTTGAGTCAGTTCCCAGTAATAAGGGAGTTTCTAGATATGTTTCCTGCAGACCTGCAGAGCATGCCACCCGATAGGGATACCGATTTTGGTGTTGACTTGGTGCCGGGCACTCAGCCTATTTCTTTTCCACAGTATCACATGGATCCAGCAGAGTTGAAGGAATTGAAGGAACAATTGCAAGAATTACTAGATAAAGGTTTCGCCAGGCCTATTGTTGCACCTCGGGGTGTGCCGGTGTTGTTTGTTAAGAAGAGGGACGAGTCTATGAGAATGTGTATTGACTATCAGCAGTTGAGCAAGGTGACCATCAAGAACAAGTATCCACATCCATGCATTGTTGATTTATTTGATCAGCTTCAAGGTCCCAGGGTGTTCTCTAAGATTGACTTGAGATCGAGGTATCACCAGTTGAAGATTAGGGCTTCGGACATCCCTATGACGGCTTTTTGGACTCGTTATGGGTATTATGAGTTCTTGGTGATGTCTTTTGGCTTGACTAATGCCCCAACAACGTTTATGCATTTGATGAACTGTGTGTTTTAGCCTTATTTGGATTCCTTCATTATTGTGTTCATTTATGATATATTGGTGTATTCTCGTAGTAGGGAGGAGCACGAGCAGCATTTGACGATTTTGCTACAGATTTTGAGGGAAAAGGAGTTATATGCCAAGTTCTCTAAGTGTGAGTTCTCGTTGGATTCGGTGGCGTTCTTGGGTCATGTGATTTCTATTGAGGGGATCAAACGAGATCCGAACATGATTGAAGCAGTTTGGAGTTGGCCCAGACCCTCTACTGCTACTAAGATCTGGAGTTTCCTTGGGTTGGCTCGGTATTATCGCCGTTTTGTGGAGGGTTTTTCATCCACAACAGCTGCATTGACAAAATTGACCTAGAAGGGTGCTTCATTCAGATGGTCGGACGAGTGTTAGGAGAGCTTTCAGAAGCTCAAGACCGCCTTAACTACAACTCCAGTTTTGGTTTTGCCTTTGGGATCAGGTTTGTTGCACCCTATTTTGCACAAGTCTAAACAACATACAACTTATAGTACTCTACAAGGTTATTTGAAATTTTAGAGTCGCCACTTTGTATTTTAAGGTATACTATACTATGTAATGTACACTTTAATTATGGTCTGCTAATTCGTTGAGATTCTACATAACAAATTATCTCAAGGGGAAGGTGTTAGGCACCCCTCAAGATCCACAAAATGTGATTCCGATGGACTCGATCAAATAAAGGAGGGATAAGGTAGAGAACAATTAATTTAATATTTACAGAAATAATTGTGGAAGTAATTGGGATGAAGAGTAAACAATCATGAGTATCACATGGTAAAAATATAAACCTCTATGTATAGTATAATACACCCAAAGCGTATGAAAATTATATATATTTTGATGACTTGGTGAAATGTTAAGAATATATGTAGCAACAAGTAAAGTGTTTGGAAACTAGCTAAATGAATTTCAATTAAAGAATTTGATTTATGTCCAAAGGTTAATTATTTTTAAATGAAAGACCAAATACAAGGACAGGAAAACTCACTCCAAAATATTTGATCAAAAATGGAAAAAATTACCCTTAAATAATCTTAGTGTATAATGAGTAAATGAAAGAATTGATTTGATGAATAAAGAATTGATTTAATGAATGAATACGATATAAGAAAATTGTATCAAAGTGTTTATGACATATGAAAATTATTATATCAATACAAAAAGAAATATTTGCATTAGAGAACGAATGGGCATTCAATGAGTAATTGGAGGCTATCTTAAGAATCGTGGTTTTGGAACACGAATTTGTTTGTCAAGCCCAAATGACTACAAGACCTAAGTCGCTCAGAGAAAGTATGATAGTCTAACTACAATTTCCTACTTAAGATGTGTCAATTAAAGAACAATTTACTTATGAAGTGCTTCGAAAAATATGCTAATGTTGTCACGACCCAAAATCCCACCACATGCGTCGTGATAGCACTTAGTGTCTAATATTAAGTAAGCCGATCATAATAACAATTCAAGCCTTTTTTTACACATAATTTAATACAAGTGTCAAAACCAACAGCGAAAATATTCAAACAACCTCCCAAGACTGGTAATACTGAGTCACGAACTCTAACTGAATACAAGCAATAATCTCAAGGATCGAATATACAATACTGTTCGAATAAAAGTTGACAGTACAATAAAATGGAAAGACTCCAAGGGACTGCGACGACCAAGCAACTCTACCTTGAATCCTTGCGATCAACACACTAACTCTGCCCGATTCCGATATCTCTAATACTCGGCTCTGCACAAAAATATGCAGAAGTGTAGTATGAGTATACCACAGTCGGTACCTAGTAAGTATCAAGACTAACCTCGGGGGAGTAGTGACGAAATACAGTCAAGACACTCACTAGTCTAATAACATGTGCAACATAGCATACAAAACATAATTGAAACAGATAGCAGTGATAGCAACAATAATCAACTAGTGACATAAACAGCAAGGCAGCAAGAACACCATAAATATTGCTCAAACGAACAATGAAGGCAAATATAACCAATTAATCAAGTCCTTTAAAATATACATTTTTTATCTATAAAACAATTCAAATAAAAATCTATAGAATGTAATCCTTTCTATTAAATATATCTAGAATATATTTCCTCCAAATAAATATCTTGCGAATATAAATCTTTCGAATAAATATCTTCCAATATAATTCTTTCAAATAAATATCTTTTGAATATAATTTTTTTCTAATAAAATCCTTTAATATAATTTCTTCAAATAAATATCTTTTGAATATAATTATTTTCAATAAAACCTTTCGAATATAATTATTTTAAATAAATATTTTTTGAATATAATTCTTTCGAATAAGATCTTTCAAATATAACTTCTTTCTAGTAAAAATTCTTTCGAATATAATTTCTTTCAAGAAAAATCACCATTTGACACCTCACTTCAAAATCCTAAAAATTTCGGGTCTCAGCCCACTTTCGTATCCCACGGCACCTCATGCCCATATTTCTATCACAACCGTACGGACAATTTACAAAGCATAAGACATAATAATTTAATGAAATGACTGAGAAGTGAACGACGAAAAATTTACAGAAAAGTAACAGCACAGCAAATAGAGGGAAACAACAAAGGCGATCCCGAAGTATCGCCTCGTAAACCCAAATGTAAATGCTCAACAGGCGGATCTCCCGAGGTACCGTCTCGTAGTCCCAAAAGTAAATATGTAACAGGGGGATCTTCCGAGGTACCGCCTCGTAGTCCCAAAGTATATATGCAAGCAGGGGGATCTCCCGAGGTACCGCCTTGTAGTCCCAAAATAAATATGCAAGCAGGGGGATCTCCCGAGTTACCGCCTCGTAGTCCCAAAATAAATATGCAAGCGAGGGAATCTCCCGAGGTACCGCCTCATAGTCCCAAAGTAAATATAAAAATAGGGAGATCTCCCGAGTTACCGCCTCGTATTCCCAAAGTAAATATGCAAGGAGGGGGATCTCCCGAGGTACCGCTTCATAGTCCCAAAGTAAATATGCAACAATTCATATCACAAATTACCCATAGGCCACAACCATTTCCAAAGATACAACGAAATCGATTAATTTCACAGCAAATAGCCCAAGGCTCCACACAACGTATATAAATTCTCAAAAAACAGCAACAATGATGGAAAGATAACTCAGCATTGTACAACGCCTTCTTTAATCCAAATTTTGATAAATATATTAACGTCACAATATAAACTGATTTAATTAATTGTTGCAGATGAAAAATCCATAATGTAATTATTTTCAGGAAATGTCAACTCAACAAGCACACGGAATTCACATAAGGATCAAAGTAACAATCGTACCAATTTACCATATAAAATAAATTCGACAAACAAAGAACGAGGCATGACAAATAAGGATTTAATAAGTGCCAACAAATGTCCAATTTAAAACTTATGAATGCCCACGACTTTAAACCAATAAAATTTGCACATATAAGCCCGAGTACGTACACGGCTTTCACATTATACAAATGGCACATACGACTCAATGTCTAAGGGGTAATTTCCCCACTCAAGGTTAGGCAAGATACTTACCTTTTTGAAGTTATGTTGATATTTCAAAATAGCTTTCTTGCTTGAATTGACCTCCGGACAGCTCAAATCTATCCAAATTAATTGTATAACCTCATAAAATGCATCGGAAATAATTCCGGATAACAAATGTCCAATTTAAAACTTATGAATGCCCACGACTTTAAACCAATAAAATTTGCACATATAAGCCCTAGTACGTACACGGCTTTCACATTATACAAATGGCACATACGACTCAATGTCTAAGGGGTAATTCTCCCACTCAAGGTTAGGCAAGATACTTACCTTTTTGAAGTTATGTTGATATTTCAAAATAGCCTTCTTGCTTGAATTGACCTCCGAACATCTCAAATCTATCCAAATTAATTGTATAACCTCATTAAAATGCATCGAAAATAATTCCGGATAATAAAACGTCAACTTAAAATTTTACATTAAAAAGTCAACGCGGGGCCCCCCTCTCGGAACCCGGCATAATTTTCACGAAATCCGAATGCCCATTCCGATACGAGTTTAACCATACCAATTTTATCAAATTCTGATAACGAATCGACCTCCAAATCTTAAATTTTCGTTCTTGAAGAGTTTTACAAATTTCTCCAATTTCTTCCATTTGATTCACTAATAATCGATGAAAATAACCATGGAATCATAAAGTAAAATCACATTTGGATATAGAACACTTACCCCAATCCATATAGTAAAACTCGCTTCAATCCGAGCTTCATAGCTCCAAATATATTAAAATGGCCAAAACCCCTGTTTTTAGAATCTGTCCAGGCAAGTCGCATTTCACATTTGAGAATTATAAATCGCATTTGACACCTACGATTTGCCTCAGCCCCAGAACAACAGCAGTCTTTCCCGATACGAAAATGGGCATAACTCTCCCATACGGTGTCTGAATGATGAATGGTTTAACTTTCTGGAAACTAGACACCAAAAGCTACAACTTTCATGTTTTGATTATCTCACAATTCCTTATAGATGGCAAGATATAAGATCCCAAAATTAGCCCTGGGCAGCAGAAATTTCTTCTTCGCGATTTCAAAACTCTTCTGAGACAGCCTCTAGTGTATCCACCATAACCTTTTCTACACAACTCCAAATTCTAAAGGGTTTAAATTTCGGAAACCCAAACACAAAGTGCTACAACTTTTATTTTTGGATCATCTCCAAATTTCTTATATATTGCGAGATACAAGCTTCCAAAGTCAGCCCCCTGCAACAAAAATTTCTGCGATGCACACTGCTGTAGCTAAAAACCAGTAGTTAAAAATGGCCTAGAAATGGTCTGAAACCACTCCGGAACTCACCCGAACCCCTCGAGACCCCGTCCGAACAAACCAACAAGTCTCAAAATATATTACGGACTTACTTGAGGTCTCAAATCACAGATAGCAACGGCGAAACTACAAATCACGCGTCGATTCGAACTTATGAGTTTATGGAATTTTTCAAATTCTATATCTTGTGCCGAAACGTATCAAATCAATCCGGAATGACTTTAAATTTTGCATGCAAGACATAAATGACATAATGGAGCTCTTCCAATTTCCAGAATCGAATTTCGACCCCGATATCTATCAAGTCAACTCTCGGTCAAACTTTCCAAAAATCTTCTATTTTTCAATTTTTGCCAAAATGCGCCGAATTGTCCTACGGACTTCCAGATCCAAATCCGGACATGCGCCTAAGCCCGAAATCACCATACGAAGCTATTGGAATCATCAAAATTCCATTCCGGAGTCGTTTGCTCAAAAGTCAAACTCCGGTTAACTCTTTTCATTTAAGCTTCAAAAATAAGAATTGGTCTTTCAATTAAATTCCGAATCTTCTGAAAACCAAACTCGACAATAGATGCGGGTCATAATACATATTACGAAGTTGCTCGGGACCTTAAGTCACTGAATGGAATGTAAATTCTCAAAATGACAAGTCAGGTCACTACATTCTCCCCCTCTTAAAATATACGTTCGTCCTCGAACGTGCCAAGAATTATTCTGAGGTCATTAAATTATTGAGTGTATTATTACACACCTACTCGCGGTGATTCCACGTCACCGAAATTTTAACATGGTCCGACAACACCACCTCAGTTGAGATTATTTCTTTTATCTACATTTATAAACTTTAAAACCAATTTCTTACACTCCAAGCATTTTCAAAAGGCTTGATTTTCAAATCAACACACGGTATTAGTCTCAATCGGCTGTAGCAACTCGTGCCTACGCACACATCATATGTATGCTCAAAACCACATCTCTGGTCATAATAGTTGTTCATAATTAATTCTAGCATCGTCAATTAACCTCACATTATCCAAAACCTCGTTTGAAATTTTTCACAACACTGACAGCAACACGCGAGGCATGAAGACCTCATAATTATCTACCCGAATTAACGAGTCACATTTAACGCCACCTGGGCACTCACCTTGTAGGCTAAAATTCAATAATTACAACACGAATATGGTTAAATATGCATAGAAAAACACATACAAGAATTATCAAATAAGCCTAACAGGCATGACTCCCCATTAGTACCATAGCATGAATTTAATTTCACAAAGGGAGAATTTAAAACACATGAATTCAACTACAAAGATCTCATCCTGATATAACTTCCTCTGCGGCACATGGCCCGGTTCAAACATATCAAAAATCACATGAAAACGCGAGGATCACATCCTCAACTCTGAATCACAAGTATTATGCACATTGTGCCAACTGAAACTTTCCATTTCTTTTTCTTCTTTTAATAAATTTCCGATAAACAATTTCACAACACATAATGAACCCCCATACCGATAGGGTATATAAATCACAATTTATAACCAATTATCCCAAAATCACATCAAAACTCACTGTAATGAGTAACAGAAAGTCACTTTTGGACTCACAGCCCTCAATAGTGTACAAAACAAAATGATAGGAATGGCTATCGCAATAAAAAATTCCAACAAGGGTAAACACAAAAGTAGACTACAAAATTATGAAGCTCGCCCATAAGTGGAGCATGATAGGAGGACTCACCTCGATACATAGAACTAGATCAATTTAAGGAAAATATTCCCTTATAACAAATCAAGATCGTACCAGTAACGACAACATCTGGTGTATCGGCCTCAGTCAATTCATAGCAATTATATCAACGGGCTGGGCCTCCCCCTCTAGGGCGCCCTCTACCTGTCTATCCTTCACCCCTAACTGGCTGTGCACGTGGAGTATTAACTGGAATAAAGCATGTAGACTGAGTGTTTTGATAAAATTCACATCTCCTAAGTCTGGGACAATCTCCCATGATGTGCCTAGTATCACCACACTCATAACAACCCCACTGAGGCCGCGGCTGCTCGTACTGAGTCTGTGCCGGATAACTGGAATAAACACTGTAAGAACCTTGTGCCGGTGGTGCACTAAAAGTATTAACTGAAGCATTACGAGTACTCTAAAATTCGGACTGGGCAGACCGACTACCCGAGCCTACGCCATGATGAGTCATAGCTGCAGCGTAGAATCCACTGAATCCTCCAGAGTTTTGAGACCTTTTGGCCTCCTCAGACTCCTTTTCCTCACTTCGAACACGTTCTAACATCCTGGCAATCTCTACTACTTGCTGAAGTGGAATGTTAGTCTACAACTCTCGAGCCATACATATTTTAAAATCATAATCGAGCCCTTCGATGAATATGCGGACTCGCTCTCTAACTGTAGGAACCAAGATAGATGCATGACGGGCTAACTCACTGAACCTGATAGCATATTTTGACACTGTCATGGTGCCCTGACACGACCGTTAAAACTCTGTGTGCCACGCATCCCGGAGAGTCTAGGGGACAAGCTCTTTCAAAAAAAAAAACATCTCCAAAAATTGAGCCCAAGTTGGTGGCATTGCATCGGCTGGTCTGCCTTCTTCATAAACTTGCCGCCACTGATACGCGGCTCCTGACAGCTGAAATGTAATAAAGGCAACTCTACTCACTTCCACAATACCCATGGTGCGGAGAATACGGTGACATTTTTCTAGAAATCCCTGGCTATCCTCGGTAGTTGTGCCACTGAAGGTAGGTGGACTATACCTCTTAAATCTTTCAAGTTTATTTTGTTCTTCTTCTTATGCCTCTAGCCTGACCTCGGGCTGAACTGGAATAACAGGTTGAATCGGCACCACACCCAGAACTAAGGGTGGCAAGTGGGCCGGTCCGGGACCAGGTCCGGCCCAGGACCGCAGTTCAAATGGGCCTAACGGACTAGGACAGGTAGATGTGGGCCTAGGCCGGTTCTTGGCTTTGAACCGTTAGGACCGGGACCGTTTGGCCCGCCAAGGTACCGGGACTGGACCGGTCCCTTGGTGGGCCAAACGACCCCAACGGTAAATTTAAAAAAAACCGCTTGAAAATTT
>AWOL01S0009538.1:0-15511 GCA_000715115.1 Nicotiana otophora | reverse complement strand
GTCATTGGGTTGTCAAAAATAGCCGTTGGCTATTTAGAAAATAACCATTTAACCCTCCCAACTTTATTTTAATCCCAAACTTTTTATAATTATACTTTTTCCCTATTTTTAACTATAAATACCCCCTCATTCTTTCATTTTTTCTTACAAAATCAATATCAATCTATCACAATCTCTCACTAATTTTCATCTATACTTGCTACTATTGCTTACTATTATTACAATTTGTGAAAAAATTGTGAAGTTGGTGAATTGAAATATTCAAGTCTTCAACGATAATTAATTTTCAACAAGTTGTTCGTCAATTCAATAAACTCGTTCCAACTCTTAAGTCTTAATATTATAGTTTTTGTTTGTTTTATTTATTTTTTATTACTTGATTAATTAAGATGGCTTCCTTAAAAAATTATTTTTTCAAAAATAAGAATAAGGGAAAATCCAAGAGTGGCGAATCTAGTGGTACTGTTGCTCCTCCTCCACTGCTCCCGGCTCCCCGAACCAAACCCCATATCCGTCCTACACCTGCTATTCTTGATACCGATAATAATTTATTACAATTTACCGATTATGAGGTCCTCAACTTTGGTATGAAACTATTTATAATAGTTTAGCACTTGAAGATGATGAGTTGGCTGGACTTCCGGAAGCAATAGCCTCAATTAGAACAAATGCTCAAACTATTTATAATGCTTATCAAGTTGTATTAAATCATGTTAGACCAAATGTTCCAACTCCTTCTTCTTATGATTCTCAATCATCTAAAAGAACTGCGGGAGTAAGAGCACTTAGTGTTTGGGCAGGGTTTAGGGGTTCTCAAGGTTCTAGTAGTAATGATTTTTCACAACTAAATGAGCTTGAAATTTATTTGTCGGAGAATTGAGGAAGTGAATCCTGACGGCTCCTTTAATCTTTTGCAATGGTGGAAGGACAAAGAAAAATACTTTCTTATTCTTTCAAGGATGGCCCGAGACATTTTAACTATTCAAGCTTCAACAGTGGCATCGGAGAGCGCTTTCAGTCAAGCAAGACTTCAACTCGGTGATTATAAAGCGTCTATGAGGGAGAGCTTGGAAAAATCAGTACTTTTCAGAGACTGGATCCATTCAGAAAGAAGAAATTTTGGACTTGCTGAATCACAATCAGAGGAAGACGAAGCTTACGAAGAACTGCTAGTTGAACTTGCGGAGGATGTTGCTTCGCCCGACAATGGAAGCGGCGATGACCAAGCTACTTTTCCGCCACCACCAACGGAAATTCCTCTGAACCTTGAACGATTTATGAAGTTTGTAAGAGATACCATGTAACTTGTATGAACAAAAATTAGTATGTATTATATAACTTGTACTTTGGCACATCTTGATTAGTTTCTTTTTCTTCTCAATGGTGGTATTAGCACATTGTTGTGCTCATTCCATAAGGGGAGGAAGACTAAGAAAGATATTGACATATTTTTTTAATGCTATAATAAAATTACAAGGCATAGCTTTGAATATCTCTTTACAATAGTTTTGTCTTTAAATTTTGAATTAAAAAGTTTAGGTCACAATTCTATAATAAAATTTACAAGGCATTGCCTTAGATATTTTTTTTACATCTTTTTGTCTCTAATTTTAATTCTAATTTTTTAAAAAAATAATAATATTTTAGCCGTTGGGCCCACTTAGTCCATTTAGCCCGCGGGCCCGGCTCGTTTAGCCCGGGACCATGAGTTTGTGGGCTCGATCCCGGGCCGGTTCCTAGAAAAAGACCGTTTAGCCCGAGATCGTTTGGCCCATTTAGTTAGGGACCGGACCGGACCGGCACCGTTTGGACCGGTCCACTTTGCCCGTTTAGGGCCCGAATCGGCCCACATGCCACCCCTACCCGGTACCTGACCAATGTGAACCTGTTGCTCTAGAGTGCGGGTGGTAGAAGTATGAACTCCTCCCCCAATCTGTAAAATATTTGGTGAAACGGATATCAATTCCGCCTGAGTTAATGTACCAAACATGTTCAGAAACTATGCTAAAGTTTCCTTAAGTCCAGGGGTAACAACAAGTGCTTCTGGTACTTGTCCCCAAACCGGAGCTACTGGCGACTCCTGAACTGCTGCTCCAACAGGTGCTCTAGCTACGGCACGTGCCCTTCCTCGGCCCCAGCCTCTTGCGGCCCTAGCAAATTGCGCGGGTGTCTGCTCAGCTGACCCGATAGCGCATCTCCTCACCATCTGTGAGAGAATATATATAAAGGCTCGAACTCCAAAATCAACAAATTCCGCACGACATGAATGAAAGAAGTGAAAATTTCCTAACAGTTCTGTAGCCTCTCGAAGATAAGTACAAATGTCTCCGTACCGATCCGTAAGACTCTACTAGACTCGTTCGTGACTTGTAAAACCTATGAACCTAGAGCTGTGATACCATTATCATGACCCAAAATCCCACCACAGGCGTCGTGATGGCACTGAGTCTCTAAGACTAAGTAAGCCGATCATAATAACAATTCAAACCATTTTTTTAAAACATATAATTTAATACAAGTGTCAAAAACCAACAACGAAAATATTCAAACAACCTCCCAAGAATGGTAATACTGAGTCACGAACTCTAACTGAATACATGCAATGATCTCAAGGATCGAATATACAATATTGTTCGAATAATAGTGGACAGTACAATAAAATGAAAAGACTCTAAGGGGCTGTGACGATCAAGCAGCTCTACTTTGAATCCTTGCGATCAACACACTAACTCTGCCCGATTCCGATATCTCCAATACTCGGCTCTGCACAAAAATGTGCAGAAGTGTAGTATGAGTACACCACAGTCTGTACCCAGTAAGTATCAAGACTAACATCGGTGGAATAGTGACGAGGTATAGTCAAGACACTCACTAGTCTAATCTTTTATAACCAATTAATCAAGTCGTTCAAAATATACTAATCTTTTATCTATAAGTTTGTTTTCAAATAAAATTCTTTAGAATGTAATCCTTTCAATTAAATATATCTCGAATATACTTCCTCCAAATAAATATCTTACGGATATAAATCTTTCGAATAAATATCTTCCAATATAATTCTTTCAAATAAATATCTTACAAATATAATTCTTTCAAATAAAATCCTTCAATATAATTCCTTCAAATAAATATCTTTCGAATATAATTCTTTTAAATAAAACCTTTCGAATGTAATTCTTTCAAATAAATATCTTACAAATATAATTCTTTCAAATAAAATCCTTCAATATAATTCCTTCAAATAAATATCTTTCGAATATAATTCTTTTAAATAAAACCTTTCGAATGTAATTCTTTCAAATAAATATCTTTCGAATTAGATCTTTCAAATATAATTTCCTTCAAGTAAAATCCTTCGGATATAATTCCTTGGCAGAATAGCCTAATAAACACTTCTACTTGTCTCGTTTTGTCATCCCGGTCCCGATACTCTACGAAGTTTAACCCAGACACTCGTAGTTTTTAAAACACATTACTTTAAACCCCTCATACCATTAACCAAGCATATGTGGCAACTTCATGACCGAGGTTGACAAAATACGTGAACTTCACGCATATAACGAGAGTAAACATAAAAAAGTTAGACTGATTAAAATAAGAAGAAAAAATAAAAATAAAAAGTAAAAATAAAAGAAAAAAAATAATATAATAAAAAAACAAAATATATGTGTTCTTTCTTCTTTCCCCCACCCCCTCCCCCATTTCTTTTTCTCTTTCTACCTTTCCCTTTTCCCGTTCTTTCCCCACCCCTCCTCTATTTTTCTTTTCTCTTCTCCCCTTATTCCTTTCCCGTTATTCCCCTCCTCCATTTTTCTTTTCTTTCTCCCCTTATTCCTTTCCCGTTATTCCCCTCCCCATTTTCACAAACCTTCAATCAATATTTGAGAAAAAAGTAGTAAATTATTTTTGAAGAGCAATCACCATTAATGTTTCTGAAATGAATTAGATCTATGTCTATTGGCGGTATTGAATCTGGTTTGGGTAACAATTATTTCAGGACTAATAGATTCTCAGGTGGTGGAATGGATATTTAATTGTTGAATTTTATTTGATGAGAGAAGCTGAAAATCTAATTTTTTGGGCAGTTTATGGTGAGGTGTTGGAGATCCAGTTTAGTTGTCCATCATGATGCTGCCGCCGGTAAAGATGGTAATATGCAGGGTGTAGGATTAGATTCCCCTCTTTCCAAAATTAAAATTTTGTAAAATGTTCTAATATCTTCATTCATTAATGGCAGAGAAGTTGTTTGCATTTCCTTATTCCTCTTGGTTATCTGAGGTCTTGATTTTTTTCCCTCTTTTTGTGCTCAAGCAGCTTATCTACCAAAATTTTTTAACTTTAGCTACTTGGTTTAAGGATCTCGGATTAACGAGTTTAAACCAATTTAAGGGATTCATTGCAAGCTTATGGCTCTCTAACGAAGTTGATTTAGGGTAAAGGCGCCTTGTTTCATATGATGGAGGGACAGGTTTGACTATCAAAGAGACGAATGTAAGACGAAAGATTCCATGTTTGATGTTTTCAATAGTTGGTCAAGGGCGGGGGAGGAAGTAGAGCGAAAAAAAGGAAAAAAATTAAATTTTTGAAATTAAAGTTAAAAAAAGAATGGCGTGTCATTAAAAATATGATGTGGACTATGATGTGTCATCCACATCGTGTGTTTGAAGAAAACGTGAGGCTGGAGGGGTTTAAACTAATGTGTTTTAAAAACTACGAGTGTCTAGATGAAACTTCGCAGAGTATCAGGACCGGGATGACAAAACGGGACAAGTAGAAGTGTTTATTAGGCTATTCTGCCTAATTCCTTTTAAGTAAAATCTTTCGCATATAATTTCTTTCAAGAAAAATCACCGCTTGACACCTCACTTCAAAATCCTAAAACTTTCGGATCTCAACCCACTTTCGTATCCCACGGCACCTCGTGCCCATATTTCTATCACAACCGTACGGACAATTCACAAGGCAGAAGACATAATAATTTAATGAAATGACTGAGAAGTGAACGACGAGAAATTTACAGAAAAGTAACAACACAGCAAATAGAGGAAAATAACAAAGGCGCTCCCGAAGTATCGCCTCGTAAACCCAAATGTAAATGCTCAATAGGGGATCTCCCGAGGTGCCGCCTCGTAGTCCCAAAAGTAAATACGTAACAGGGGGATCTTCCGAGGTACCGTCTCGTAGTCCCAAAGTATATATGCAAGCAGGGGGATCTCCCGAGGTATCGCCTCGTAGTCCCAAAGTAAATATGCAAGCAGGGGGATCTCCCGAGATACCGCCTTGTAGTCCCAAAGTTGCAAGCAGGAGGATCTCCCGAGGTACCACCTCATAGTCCCAAAGTAAATATGCAAAAAGGGAGATCTCCTGAGTTACCGTCTCGTAGTCCCAAAGTAAATATGCAACCAGGGGGATCTCCCGAGATACTGTCTCATAGTCCCAAAGTAAATATGCAACAATTCATATCATAAATTACCCATAGGCCACAACCATTTCCAAAGATACAACGAAATCGATTAATTTCGCGGCAAATAGCTCAAGGCTCCACACAACGTATATAAATTCTCAAAAAACAACAACAATGATGGAAAGGTAACTCGACATTGTACAACGCCTTCCTTAATCTAAATTTTGATAAATATATTAACGTCTCAATTTAAACTTATTTAATTAATTATTGCAGATGAAAAATTCGTAATGTAATTATTTTCAGGAAGTGTCAACTCAACAAGCACACGGAATTCACATACGGATCAAAGTAGCAATCGTACCAAATTATCATATAAAACAAATTCGACAAACAAAGAATGAGGCATGACAAATAAGGATTTAATAAGTGCCAACAAATTTTCAATTTAATACTTATGAATTCCCACGACTTTAAACCAATAAAATTTGCACATATAAGCCCGAGTACGTACTCGCACCTCGCGTACACAGCTATCACATTATACAAATGGCACATACGACTCAATGCCTAAGGAATAATTCCCCAACTCAAGGTTAGGCAAGATACTTACCTTTTTGAAGTTATGCCAATATTTTGAAATAGCCTTCTTGCTTGAATTGACCTTCGGACAGCTCAAATCTATCCAAATTAATTGTATAACATCATTAAAATTCGTCGGAAACAATTTCGGATAATAAAACGTCAACTTAAAATTTTACATTAAAAAGTCAACCACAAGTCATCGCGGGGCCTGCCTCTCGTAACTCGACATTATTTTCACGAAATTCGAACGCCCATTCCGATACGAGTTTAACCATACCAATTTTATCAAATTCTGATAACGAATCGACCTCCAAATCTTAAATTTTCGTTCTTGAAAAGTTTTACAAATTTCTCCAATTTCTTCCATTTGATTCATTAATAATTGATGAAAACAACCATGGAATCATGAAGTATAATCACTTTTGGATATAGAACACTTACCCCAATCCATATGGTAAAAATCGCCTCAAATATCACTTCAATCCAAGCTCCATAGCTCCAAATATGTTAAAATGGCCGAAACCTCTGTTTTTAGAATCTGTCCAGGCAAGTCGCATTTGACATTTGAGACTTATAAATCGCATTTGACACCTGCGATTTGCCTCAGCCCCAGAAAAACAGCAGTCTTTCCTGATACGGAAATGGGCATAACTCTCTCATACGGTGTCCGAATGATGAATGGTTTAACTTTCTGAAAATTAGACACCAAGGGCTACAACTTTCATATTTTGATCATCTCCCAATTCCTTATAGATGGCGAGATATAAGCTCCCAAAATCAGCCTTGGGCAGCAGAATTTTCTCAAAACGACTAGTCAAGTCGTTACAAATATAATTTTAAGATAACGACAAAATTATTTATTTTATGTTTTTTAAAGAAGAAGATATGTTTTCATTTTTTTATGTATATGACTAATTTAATTATATAGGTATATACTGGTCCTAAATTAGTTAATCATGTTATAGAATATATTCATCATCCCATACAAACTCAAGAATTATCTAATATGCAATATTGCAAGTTAACCCGATTATTATCTAGATGCAATTCACCCTAAGTGTTTAGCAAATAAATAACATCAAAGCAAGTAAGTAAATACAACATCTATCTACGACTTTATTAAATCTTACGTTTCGGGTACATTCGAGAACAAGAAGTACGAAATGAGGTTTGACGGGGTTTTGTGTTTCGTCTCCGAGCTTGTTCTTCAAAGTGCTTCAAGCAAGATACCTCGCAAAACAAAAGAAGCAAACATTAGTGAAATAATACAATGTAAAGAAGATAAACTAACATATTTTGAAATGTTTTTATTTGAAAATATTTTTGGAAGATTGTTTTTGAAAATAATTTTTGAAAAATAGTTTAAAAAGTTATAGGTGGCTCAGATTGTATTTTGATTTCCATCTAGACATGAGAACGTGAACTGTCTTGGTTGCGACTACGGTGGCCAATTGTATCATTGTCCAAAGGTTATTGGTTCGTCGCATTTTCGTCTTTTTCTTTTTCAATGTTTATTACCATCGCCTCGTTATTTTGGGTCCGGTTCGGAGGGTCAATCGGCGGATCATGGGCTCAATATCTTAGAAATTATTTTCATCGGCCTGCAAACACAATATACAAGGTGATAGATACTGCCGATAAAGTGGTAATGAACAAAATGTTCAACAGAATCCAAACGCAGCCGACACCGATGGCATCAAATGTACTAGCCATGTTACAAGCACAATCAAAGGATGATTAGCCATGGTCGAAATTGAACCTCAAACATCCATGAGACTATTCTAACTTCTAAGATATAGAGTTAGTAAAATGGCATCACATAATCAACAACATCAGAAGAAGTCATAGAACGTTGGACAACAATAAATGGCAGGGCAAACAACCAAACAAATGAGCCAGCCAATCAACTGAGCTTAACGGTCAAGTCGCCGGAGTTCACTATTTCTGGCCAGATCAGAGTTAAACTCCGGCCAGATTCCAGCGCGCTTATATTTTCCCAGATGCACCATATCCATACAAAAATAAAAGGAGTTTTGTTGTTGGGGTGGTTGCCGGCCAGATTTCGGCCAAAGTTTCCCGGCCGGATCAGTATCCAGCTACAAAGAACAATGAAGGCAAACCGGTGATGAAGTTTGACTGAATCAATCGAGCCAACAAACGAGCAAACCCTTCATCTAAAGACGAATGAGATCGTCAGAGTTAAGCTTTTTCTGGCCAAATCTAAAGAAACCCGTCAGATTTGAAGATTTTTTGCCCAGATCTATTAAGATCCGACCAAAGGATCGTCTCTGTCATCGTGGTGACTGCCAAGCCTGCCGGTGGTCAAACCCGGCGGCGGTAGTGTGGGTATCGGTTGCGATGAAGACACAAAACGAGAGGGGGAAAGGGGTTTGCCGTTTGAGCGGTTGCGGCCCTATCTCGGCAGTGAAAATCTTTTGTGGTGGTTGGGTTGGGTTGGGGGGGTGTTGTTTGCGGCTCTCTAGAATGAGATAGTGGGATGTAAAGGTGTTTAACGGGTCGGGTTGAGCCGGTTTCGGATCGGCTCAAACCGGTATTAATCCGGATCGGACTGGACCGGTGGTATGGGGGCCGAGTATACTAAAATTAGCCCGGTCCGGTTCAACGGCTAATTTTTATTTTTTTAAAATCATTTGACCGTTGGCAACGGTCAGCTTCCAATTTGATCGTTGCCCGACGGATATTTTACAAGAATAGCCCTTTTTTGGGTATTTTTTTTTTAAAAAATAACACTTTTAGTAATTACTAATTTAGCCCTTTGAAAAACTATAAATATACCTCCTCTCTTCTTCATTTCTTCACTTATCTCTCATTTCTCAAACTCAAATCTCAATGTCATTCTCTCATTCTTCACCTAAATTACAATCAAGTATTTGGCTCTCATTTTTTTGGAATTTAATTTATCGTATTATTTGAAGTTTGAATTTTAAACTTTGAACAATTGACGTTTCTTCGTGGTAATATTGGAGTTACGAAATCATCAAGTGTTCAATTTATTGCGGAATTCGATGCACTCCCTCCAACTCTTTCTCTTATTTACTATTTTATGTGCATATTTACTTTTTGTTAGTAGTTAAATTTTCACAATATGTTTAATGCTGCAAAAAGAGTTTGTAATAAGGTTGCTAATTGGGGTAATCGGAAAAATAGAAAAAGAGGTATTACTTCAACATCTAATAGTAATTTAAATGACTCTACACATGTTTCTGAAACATTATCTGATACTAATATAGATTATGAACAATTACAAGAAGATTTCGGTATAAAAGATAATGAATTAAAAATTGAAGATGAGACACCACTTACACCTAGTAGTGTTGGAGCTAGTAGTAGGGGTGGTGGTCGTGGCGGTAGTAGTAGACCACATGTGGCCCCGACTACTAATCGGAGGAAAAGAAGTAAAGTTTGGAAATATTTTGACGAAATAGAGAATTCTAATAAAGTTAGATGCAAACTTTGTAATAATGATTTTAAACATAAGACTGGAGGAAGTTTAGGGGGGACTGAAACACTTAATAGACATATGAAAATTACTCATCCTATAGAATATGGCTCTGATTTAGATAAAAATCAAGGAACTCTAAACCCTAGTACTGGAAGACTTTTAAAATATGATAAAATGAAGGATCGTGAGAAGTTAGCAAAAATGATTGCTTTGGATTGTCTACTTTTTCTTTTGCTTCTTCATCATATTTGACTATGTATATTCAAAGGATTTATAATTTCTTATTTAAAGGTTTTCCTAGAACTACTTGTAAATCTGATATCTTTAGACTTCATGGATAATATCAGACATACATACGTTATTTGTTTGACCACCTTCCTTGTAGAGTTTCTCTAACTTCTTATATTGGCCATGATGTAAATGGAAATGATTATTTGATAATTACATATCATTGGATAGATAATAATTATTGTATGTAAAAACGTATTATCGCTTTTAAATATGATGAAGATCAAAGTCATACTGCTATTTTTATAAGTACTACTATTTGCAAAGTTGTTGAATTTTATAATCTTAATAAAAAAGTATTGTGTATGTATTTTGATAATGCTTCTAATAATAATGCCGCTATTTCAATATTAAGACTGCATTTGAAACCACCACTAGACGAAATTTTTCATGTTAGATGTGCATGCCATGTTTATAATTTAATCGTTAAAAGTGGCCTTGATTTATTTTCGAGTAAGATTACTCATGTTAGAAAAGCATTGGGTGTTATTCAAGGAAATAATAGACAATCTAGAATTAGGGAATTTAAGACTTAATGTACGGAGCATAACCTTAAACCTAGATTTATGCCAGATGAAATTGTTACTAGATGGAATTATACTTGTTTTTAAAATGTTGCTACAAATATAAATTGCCGATAACTGAAGTTGCTAATGCGCATTGTACTTATCTAAATCGTATGTTAACAACTAATACTTGGGAGGCCATTAATAATGTTGTTCAATTTTTACATAAATTTTATATAGCTATTGTTGAGTTTTCTAGAGCATATTACCCTACTGGTATTATGGCTTTAGTACATATAGCTAAAATTTCTTTTCTACTCTATGAATTTAAGAAAAAAGAAAAATATAAGGATGTTGTTAAAAAAAAGCAAGTCAAATTCAAAAAATATTTCTTTCTAATTCCTCCGATTTGCTTAATTGGTGTTGTTTTAAATCCTTCTATAAAGATGTCTAATTGTCACCAATTAATCAATTCTTTATATAGTTATATGGAGATTGGACCAACTGAAATTCCAGATATATATTATTGTACGAACAAGCTAAATAATTATTTACAATAATTATATAATTATTATGTAAATATAATTGATGTTGCTGCTATTAATGTAGACAATGTTAATCCCACTATGTATTGTACTACTTTTACTACATTTGCTAATATGGATGAAGATGAAGGCCTTGATGGTTATAATATTTGGGCTACATTTCCTTCCACTCAAACCAGTAGCAGAAACATTGATGAACTTCAATTCTACTTGCAAAAGCAATCAGAGCCTCGCACTAAGGAATTTTCACCGTTGGGATGGTGGCATGAGAATGAAAAGCAATTTCATGTTCTTTGCGCTATGGCTCGGGACATGCTGAATGTGCCAATTTCAGCTGTTGCATCAGAGAGTGTATTTAGTCAAGCAAGGCAACACCTAGAAGATACCCGTCATTCACTGGGAAGCAACGCTTTGAAAGTTTTAGTATGTTTCAGAGATTGAATTAGATCGGAACGAAGAAATCAGGGACGTGAAGATGTTGATAAACTAGAAGACGAGGAACTTGGAGATATATTAACACATGGTCATCCATCTGAATTTAACACTCCAGAAGATGGTCAAGAAGCTCATATTGATTGTGAAGAACTTAATAAGGCAATGCAAAATTTTTGAAGTTCTAGATTTATATTTAATAATTAAACTTTGAATTTACTCTTTTTTTGTTAATTTAGTTGTCGTTATATGTAAACTTTAATTTGCAAGTTTGAAATAAGAATTATAAGTGCAATTTTTTCTATCTTCATTGTATTCTATTATCTTAAATTTTAATGAAATATTCAAATATTAGAATTTTAAGGCCTTTGAATCCTTTATTCAAACACTCTTTTTATAAGACAGTTTTTTTGTTTTATATTTTTACTTTATATTAATATAAATTATGATAGTTATACAAAATACGGAAAAAAAAACATAAACCCGTCCCGGAACCGTTCCGATTTAATTTTTCACCGGATAGACCCGGACCCGTTAAGCCTAGTTTGTACAACCCAAAAACCGGCCCAGATTGGTGACCGGCCGGTCACTATTTTTGCTAACCCGAACCGGCCCGGCCCACCCCTTTGTCACCTTTAGTGGGATGTGAGATTAGGGTTTCATTTTAAGAGCCTAAAGCATGTATATGTATTATTTTATATATGAATAAATGTAAAAAATTGTGTGGGACTTATTTAATTAGAAATAAATGTAATAATAAAAACAAAAATATGTGGTCCACAATAAAACTACCAAATTTAAACCAAGGGTGAAAATCGTGTGTCAAACACTGTGTATTGTTATTTTATCTGTGTATGTGTGTATATCTATATAATTTAATAGCTTACATGAGAGGACAAGGAATATGTTTTACCCAATGGGTAAACAAATTTCATATCACATCAAATCATATTTCATGTCACATCACATCAGGTGTCATATCACATGTTTATTCATATCAACCATCATGTCACATCAGATGTTCACAAGATATATGATTTGACTGGATTTGATCCGTATTTGTAAATAAATTTTACTGGCTTATGTGTTATTAGTAGACTATGTTGTAAAATTACAATATAATTATTGAATAAAAAAATATGACTTGTAGTATATATTAAAAATGTCAACTACTAGAATAATATTATAATTATTATTATTTATTTTTGAAGGAAATAAATTGATGGAATATCCTAATATTTAGAAAATAGGGAAATAATCAATAGATTGTTTTGATTTATTAGAAAATGCACAAAAGTTGTAGTATTTAACTAATGGCAATAAAATGATAAAAAAAATTATATTTTGTGAAAATGGGAATAATTAACAATAAATTGCATTAAAGTCAAATAATGTGCAAAAACCTACATTTTTAATTTTTTTACTAGAAAACCTGCATAAGTTAATTTTTAAATACGGAGGGTCAAAATTCAGTGTCAACAGGGTTTATATACAGTTTAATTTGATGCTTCACGGATTGGTCTTGGATGTGTGTTGAGGCACGACGGTAGGGGTGATTGATTATGCATCCCGCTAGTCGTAGCTCCATGAGAAGAACAATACGGTCCATGATTTGGAGTTGGCAACTATTGTGCACGCGCTCAAGATTTGGAGGCATTATTTTTATGGTGTATCTCCAGCATTTGTTTAAACAAAAAGATTTGAATATGAGGCAACAGAGATGGTTGGATCTATTGAAGGACTATGATATTACCATGCTCAATCATCCGGGGATGGCTAATGTGGTTGCATACGCCTTGAGCAGAAAGGCTGAGAATATGGGGATCTTAGCATTCATTCCAGCTGTGGAGAGGCCTTTAACCATGGATGTCCAGGCGTTGGCTAAAAGATTCGTGAGATTGGATATTACGGAGCCTAGTAGGGTTCTTGCTTGCTTTGCATCTCGGTCGTCCTTGTTTGAGCGCATTAAGGCACGTCATTATAATGGTCCTAACTTGCTTATCCTTAAGGACACGATGTAGCACGGTGATACTAAGGAGGTGCCTATTGGGGATGCTGGGGTATTGAGGTTTTAGGGTCAGATTTGTGTTCCTAATATGGATGGCTTAAGAGAGTTGATTCTTGAGGAGGCTCATAGTTCATAGTAGTCCATTCATCCAGGTTCTACGAAGATGCATCATGATTTAAAGCAACATTATTGAAGGAGAATGATAAAAAAGACATTGTTGGGCATATTTCACGGTATTTGAATTGTCAGCAGGTCAAGTATGAGCATCATATACCTGGTGGGTTGCTTCAGAAGATTGAGATACCAGAGTAGAAGTTGGAGCATATCATTATGGACTTCGTTGTAAAATTGCCATAGACTTCGAGGAAGCTTGGTTCCATTTGGGTTATTGTGGATAGGTTGACCAAATCGGCACATTTCATTTCGGTTGTGACTTCCTACATTTTAGAGTAGTTAGCTAGTATCTAAATCTGGGAGATCGTTCATTTACATGGTTGTAACACCCCGAAAAAATTTTGAAGTGTTTTAAGACCATTAAGAAGGTTGGCGGGTGCTAATTATATTAATTCAGGTATGAACAAGACTGATAATTTGAGTGACATCAATTGATGATGATAATATATGTATGAGGTGCATTAATAATAGTTTATGGTCTAAGAAGAGCCCTAAGACTAAGTCAAGCTAAAAATTATATGATAGAATAAAATTTCAAGTGAGTTTGCACAAGATCTAAATTCAAACAAACATAACTCTCCAGATAGGAAGCTTTATATGGTGCATAACCTATCAAATTAAGTCCATCTGAATCTAGTTTCCAACGCATCAAACCGTTTATCATTTGGATATGTATACAAAAAGTTATGGCCATGTAACTGAACATATGTCTTATGCGCGGCCAGATGCGCGGCCGAATCCGCGGCCGCGTATATTTGAGAGTTTCTGCCTCCAATCCGCGGCCAAATCCACGGCCGCGGATGTGGGAACTCATTAAATAACCCCAAGGCCGGGAATAGAGAGGGGTTAAGTCATTTGACAAAAAAAACTAATATTTTTAGAGTGAGAGAGAGTGTCCTAGAGTGAGAAGGTATTCTTCAACAAATTTTTCTTTGATTCTTGCTCAAATCTTTGGAGATTAACAAGGAAAACTCACTAGATCTTCATCCTAGAGATAAGATTCTACACCCTAACCCTCAATTTCAAATTTTGTGTAGAAATGAAAAATTAGCAAGATAATATCTGGGCATGAGAGTTGTTTATTTTACATGCATGTATTATCAAAGAGTGTAGGAAGATTGTTGAGATAAAAATGATAAAGGTTGGGTTGTGGGATGATGGAATCCTCCATTAAAGGACCTTGAAACCTTAATGCACAGCTAGTGTTTGATAAAATGCTCAAATGAGCTAGAACTATGATCATCTTCCTAATTTTGGTTCAATTCGTTATATTTCTAAAATAGATTGAAGTTACTAAGAATTCCGGAACATTTAGAGTGTAAGGAAGCTCAAACGAGGTATGTTAGCTAAACTCTTCTTTAAGAATTGGAATTCCCATTATCCTTATAAGTTCCAAGATGTTGATTACAAATCGAGTATTCCGATAAGTTTTGTGATAAAGATATATGTTCAATTCATATTTCAAATGCTCTTATCATATTGCATTATAAATTGAGGATGTGTTCCAAACTATGGATTGTGTATCCACATGTTATAATTTCAAGTCGTGATTTATGTGAAAGTTATTATGCCAAGTTGTGTAGATATTGTGATTGTGATACACCTCCACCCGCATATATTGGGGTGAGGCGGCATGACCGCTTTGCGTGGGGATTATGGTATAGAGATTGTGATTGTGATACACCTCCACCCGCATATATTGGGTTGAAGCGGCATGACCGCTTTGTGCGGGGATTATGGTATAGAAGTTGTGATTGTGATACACCTCCACCCGCATATATTGGGGTGAGGCGGCATGACCGCTTTGTATGGGGATTATGATATAGAGATTGTAATTGTGATACACCTCCACCCGTATATATTGGGGTGAGGCGGCATGACCACTTTGTGTGGGGATTATGGTATAGAGGTTGTGATTGTGATACACCTCCACCCGCATATATTGGGGTGAGGCGGCATGACCGCTTTGTATGGGGATTATGGTATAGAGATTGTTATTGTGATACACCTCTACCCGCATATATTGGGGTGAGGCGGCATGACCGCTTTGTGTAGGGATTATGATATGGTGGGACTGCACCTCCACCCGCATACATTAGGGTGAGG
>AWOL01S0009536.1:15179-32170 GCA_000715115.1 Nicotiana otophora | reverse complement strand
GGAACTACCCCTTAGGATTTGAGTCTCTATGCTAATCATAGTCCGTTTACGCGAGGTGACGAGTATATGCTCAGACTTATTTGTGGAAAGTTGGCCTTTTAGGGTTCTTAGGTTCATGTATTTACTGAATATGCAGTTGTTTTGTTATGAATACGTTTCTTAATTACTAGTTTCACCTCTACCTGCTTTAATTAGAGTTAATTGCTTCATGATCCACTCTTGTTGTTTATTTGATTCATTTGTGCCTTAACTGAAATTGTTATCTCTTCTATTGCCATGTTATCGTTCCCCTAACTGTTTATCTTTATTTGAAGTTATAATTATCTCTTCTGTAATTTTTCATCCTTAATTGAGACTATGATTATCTTTCTGTTGCTTATACTTAATTGAATTTATTATGTCTCTTTCGTAATTACCCGACCTTAAAAGAAGTTTAGATATCCTATATCTTAGTTGACTTCTCCTTATTTGGAATCATTCGACTTGTGTTAGCTCCCTTGTTGTTGAACTGTACATTGCAGGCTGTTGTTACATATTATTTCCTTCCTTGTTGAGTTGTTCTTATTATGACTAGCATTCGCTATTGTGACTACTCCTTGTGAACTTGTTTTTCCGTTTCTTTGAGTCCTAGAATTTCTGAGTTGATATATTTGTCGTACCCTTGTATTAGTGTTATTGTTGTTGTTGCATTTGTTGTTGTGATGCACGAGATTTCTGTCGTGCAGTTGTTATTGTGATACATGATGTTTCTATGGTATGGTTGTTGTTATGGGGTTGCACGAGGTTTCTGTCGTGCTATTGTTACTACTAATATTTGTACATGCGGCGTGACAAGGCGGGCTATATATATGTGGGTTGTGCATGTGGCGAGACAAGGTGGGAACATTATTATACACGTGTGGCGAGATAAGGCGGGCATTCACTTTACTATTGCACAATGGCGAGACAAGGTGGGCTGTGTCAGGGATTGATTTGTGATAACTTGTGATGGCCTGGAGGCATTCTTGTTGTTGATATTTGTGTAATGGTACACTTACCTGTGTGAGATTTATCTTGTGGAAAGTTGTTGGAAAACATTCTACGTGCTGTCCATTTCTTTTCCTATACTTACTAACTGACATGAACTATGTTAGGACACTTGCACAAGCATACACGTAGTTAAGCACTCTTATTGTTTAAGAGGTTTCCTTGATATTGTTGAGTATAGATGCACACCCTTATTTACTTACCTTCTATGTGAGAATGTCTCTATTTGGCAAGTGAGTCGTTAGTGCGGTTATAAATTGTAATGAGAGCACAGGATGCTAAGTGTTAGGTTTCAGGAATTGGGACCCGTGAGTTGTGAATGTTCTGAGGTTTGGTACCTCGTGGAGGTTATTGGCTAAAACCCGGTGTGAAAGCGGTCGTTTTGTTGAGTTGTTATTTGCCTTTTATTTATTTGTGATCACCAGATTTAGACTGTGTTTCCGTAAATCTACTGTGTCATTATTATGGCATTCCGCTAACAGTGGTTGTTTTCCTTTCTTACTGCAATTACCGTGTTATTTGCCATTTCGCGTATTCTTTATGTAGATATCATACTCTGTTGTTCCTATACCTATACTTATTCAGGTTATTTAGTCCAGTAGGTGTCTTGATTGTACCTCGTCACTACTCCATTGAGGTTAGTCTTGATACTTGCTGGGTACCGCCGTGGTGTACTCACACTGCACTTCTGCATATTTTTGTGCAGATCCAGGTAGTTTCGAAGTCAGTTGATCATTAGCTAGTTGTGCGGATTGTTGCTGTGGAGACTCAAGGTAAACCTGTTGCTGTGTCCGCAGGCTTCGGAGTCACCTTCTGATTTGTATTCACACTATTTACTTTATTTCAAACAGTTGTATTTAGAAAATTGTAATAAACTCTATACAGCTTATGACTTGTACTACCGGATTTTGGGAATTGTAAATTTTATAGAGCTTTCTATTTCAAATATTGTTAGATGTTATTTAATTATTGTTGTTATTCAGTAAATGTTAGGCTTACCTTAGTTCCTAAAACTAGGTACCATCACGATACCCAACAGAGGAAAAATTGGGTCGTGACACCTTTGTCAATATTAACTTCCTCAATAAGTACAGTATCCTTCCTAGTTCCTCCTGGATCAACAACATGCACATCAACCCCTTTAGGGCTCAATGTAGCTGCATTATGGTTTCTTGTAGCTATTTGACTTTCCTTGATATTCTCCTGAGTTGTGAGTCCAACATCTGCATTGTTAAATTTCCCCTTTTCATTGAGTTTATTAACAATTGCATCACCATTTACTCTTTGTTCCTCTTCTTCTATTTCATCCTCAACAGAGTTCACCTCATCTTGCATACCATCTGGTGTTTCCCCCCTCATCAGAAGCCTCTTCAATTTGATCAGCCCACAGCCTGCCTCCACTCCACTGAACCTTTTCATTTGATCTAATCATATGACCTCCAATTTTTGTATCAATAGGTTTCATTCTCTCTGAATTTTTGTCCAACTCTCCTTTGACACGAGTATCTTGTGATGGAATATCTCGACATGAAGTGTTGGTCGCCACTCCATTACCATTGAAAGTTCTTTGTACCCATTGAGCTGTGGATTCCTTATTTATAGGCTTCTCATTCCTTTTCCCAGTATGATTTGTATCCCCAGTATCATTCAATAAACCAATCCCAATTGTTTTAGGATTAAAAGTTGGGGTTGCTGCACTCAACCTGTTCCCAGTTCGAGTTGGAGTGTTTTGTAGGGCTACGAAAAATTCCTTTGTGCCGCCAAAGGTAGCTGGTTTTCCTCTTCAATACCACATGTAACCTCCTCCAAAGCAACAAACTTATTAATCGTTTGGAGACTTTCCACTGGCACAATTTC
The DNA here is from genome assembly GCA_000715115.1 of Nicotiana otophora. Taxonomy (NCBI): domain Eukaryota; kingdom Viridiplantae; phylum Streptophyta; class Magnoliopsida; order Solanales; family Solanaceae; genus Nicotiana; species Nicotiana otophora. The sequence continues at coordinate 29,287 of AWOL01S0009536.1, read as the reverse complement.
TTTTCCAGTGTTGGCTTATACCTTCTCCTGCTGAGCATGTTTTTCCATTCGATTATCTCGCACTTCCTTCCATTATTCACCTACATTCCCTACTAATTTTCCACTTGTGAGAACCATCACTGGACCTTTCTCTTTGCCTTTTTCCTGCACTTTGTCATTACCAGCCTGCTTGTCACTGCGCTTGTTCTACATCAATTCTGATGTAATCTCCAACAGTCAAACTCATTATGGCCTTGTAATTTGTATTACTTGCAATACTCAGGTAGATAATCATAGTTACTCTTCACTTATTCCATCCTTGTTTCCCCAGTAACATCATTCTCGATGTCCATACTCACTTTATTTGACAAATCAGCTAAAAGATCAACGAGGACTTTAACTCGCGTACAACTAGGTCTAGTTTTATTAATTGTATCCATGTCAAGATTCAAAGGCTTCCCCATATTTGAGGCTAAGGAAAATAGACATTCCTTGACAACGAAAGTGGGCAACAAATTTGGGAAAGAAATCCATGCCATAACCTTTGGAGTTTCTTCTCCAACTTTGAACTTTGCATCATAAATCATCGTCCTCAATTGATATTCATAACTATCTTTGGCTTTGAGATAATACACACTTTTGGACGTAAAGTTTATGAAATCTTGCCATAAAGTCAATCGAACCAATACATGCATATCTCTAAGAAATCCCATGTTACATTCTCCTTTAATCCCACATTGAGCAGGAATAATCCTACGTAATTCTTGGAGCTCAGGCCATCCGTATGAGAATTTGCAAACTACAGCATATTGTAGTCCTTCTATTACATTCATGCGCTCCACTTCTGATTCATTAAACTTCATAAGGGGATGTCCATGTAGAACAGTTGCTCGTCTCAAAGGAATTGGTTCAACAGTGTAGTGCGAACTGGTGTTCGCGTGAACTGTCGAGTTCAACACGGCTGGCTTCAATATATTTGAATAATCTAAGGGCTTATTATGGTTTGTAGTTGTGTTAGGAATATTGGGGGATATTTCGGGAGGCAAACCAACCGATGAACAGGGTTGGCTACCGGACGGAGCGTCCATGGCAGTGCTCACGAGCAGCTCGCCTCTTTCTTTTCCTTTTCGCATGTCGCTAGAGCTTGCCAAAAGACTAGGGTTTTTTCGTTTTTGCCTAAATCAGAATACTTGATTCCTTAAGGTTGGCTAAAAAGGGCTAAGTTTGATTTGAGTCAACATTTTGAGTAAACACCCTCAAAACTGGGAATTGATGGTTCTTGGCACATTGAAGGTTTTAAAGTTCTTTAAATTTGGTTTGAAATATGATTTGGTGTTATCGAGGTCCAATTGGGATTTCGAGCCTGGGAATAGTTTCTATGGTGATTAAGACTTGCACGCAAAATTTGAAGTCATTCCGAATAGTTTAAGTATGATTCGGCGCGTTCGGAATAAGATGGAAGAACTTGAAGTTCATAAGTTGATTCTCTTGGTTTTGGCATATGATTCTTAGTTTTAATGTTGTTATCTATGTTCCGAGGGTGCGAGCATGTCCGTTTTATGATTTCAAACTTGTTGGTACATTTGGGCGGAGCCTCGGGGGCCCCAGATGCCATTCGGACGATGCGGAAGTCATTTGGCCTTAGTTGTATAGCTGAAGCACCCAGCTTCTAGTGCAATCGCACCTGCGGAGGGCCAGCCGCAGGTGCGAGCTCGCAGAAGCGAGCCAGCAGCCACAGAAGTAGCCCGGCGTAGGCTGCCTAGTGATTGCAGAAGCGAGGGCGTAACTGCGAAGCAGGCGATCGCAGCATCAGAATAGGTTTGCAGGTGCGACGCGCTCGCCACAGAAGCAGCTCACAGATATGAGTCGTTGGTCGTAGAAGCGGAGGAGGACGACCTGGGTTTGGTCCGCACCTGCGTGGCTTTGTCCGCAGAAGTGGAACCGCAGGTGCTATAGTGTCATCGCAGGTGCGAAAAATCGCTCGGCAATGAGGCTCATTTAAGTATGGAGTTAAATCATTTTTGACTCATTTCTTTCATTCATTGGGCAATTTGGAGCTTTTGGAGAGAGGTTTTCACCTAGCACTTTGAGGTAAATGATTTCTATATAATATGAGTTTAAAACATAGATTATGGATAGATTAAAACATGTAAAATTGTGAAAATTATGGGTTTAGATGAAAAACCTAGGTTTTGATAAAAATAGAATTTAACCACTAAAATGATTATGGAATGAGATGAAAATTATATATTTAAGTTCTAAGATTATGAGTAACGATTTTCTTCGAAAATTCCTAAAATCTAGACACGTGGGTCCGGGGGTGAATTTTAGGAATCTTTTAATTTGGGTTGGGTAATTACTCTAATAGTTAAATTATGAACTTTTGAACATGAATTGACTAAATTATATAGCATTTGACTAGTTCCGAGTCGTTTGGCACCGAGTTGAGGCTTTAGAACGAATTTGAGGATCGAAAGTGAGCTTGAGAATGAGGTAAGTCTCTTGCCTAACCTTGTAAGAGGGAACTCATCCCTTTAGGTGTATTTTTATTGTAAATTATTTGTGTGGGGAGCTATGTACGCACTAGGTGACGAGAGTCCGTGCGTAGCCATATTTCATGTGATGTCCGGGTAATTTTAGGTTCACATCATGTCTTATTTGCACTGTTATGTTGGTTACACTTGTTAATTCTCTTACATAGAACCGAGATTAAGGATTTTTAGATTTAAAATCCCCAGTTTGGATTTCTTATTTTTGGAAAGAATTGAACAAATTTTATAATAATTTTGAGAAATCTATGTTCACTCGCGTCGCAAGTATTTCCGTGAGCGAGGTAAATTTATCCACTCTCATGGGAGTGGGTCATTCGCCTCAGTAGGTTAATAGATACATATATGATTCGTGTCATTCGACCTTCGATAGTGCACATAGTATACATATATATTTTTTAGGATCGCGTCGTACGACCTCGGCATAAATCGTGCGTAATAACACTTGGAGCCTAATTATACTTGATATTATTTTTATTGGCTTGAGAGGTTACAATTACTTAACGATGGAACATGACTTGAGATTTACCATTAGTGAAGGAATTATTTATTCACTGCATGTTTTGAGTTTTATTATTATTTACATAACTCATGCTTATTTAGAGTTTTCAGTATTTTTATTGTTAGCCCATATAAGTGTCGAAGTCGACCCCTCGTCACTACTTCTTCTAGGTTAGACTTGATACTTACTGGGTACATGTTGTATACTCACGCTACACTTCTGCACTAACCGTGCAAGCTCTGAGGCAGGTGCATCTGGTTATCAGCACGGCGCACACTCTTGATACTCCGAGACTTAGCGGTGAGCTGCCTTCCGAGCCTGTTCTGCGGCGCCCGAAATCTTTCTTTTGTATTTACTTTCTTTCTTCTTTATTTTAGACGGTAGCTTAATGCTTTGTATATTCTACTAGTAGTTCATACACTTGTGACACCAGGTCTTAGAATTTTTGCTAGTAGACACTTAATGGCTTTGGAGTAGTTATTTCACCCCACTTGATCTTATAATTGGTTGCGCTTTATTTTATTAAATTTCCCGTCTCTTCCTTATTTAATAATTTAAAATCAACTATTTCACAAATGTTAAAAGAATAGGTACATGGTTAATTCCCCATTGGTTTGCCTAGCAGCGACGTTGGGCGCCATCACAACCTATAAGGAAATTGGGTCGTGACACCTTTCTCTATCATCGGTTGCCTATGGAGGAGATGCAGTTGGTGTTTGTGGCGAAGGAGAAGTTGTTGATGAGCGAAGTTTTTTGTGTGGAAGGATGAGAAACAATTGTGGCATGGGCAGTGCTGATTATTATTTGCTCAGTGGTCGAAGGCATAAGAGGACAGGGTACGAACTCCTTGGACCGGAGAAAACAATGGGGAATGGAAAGCGAGAATCAACATTATCCATCAGATCCATCTCGCCCCAAAGTGCTTGGGTTTCTTGTGCGGTCGGGTTTTGATGCTCTCCCGGTTGAGCATCTGTTGATGAAGATATTTTTCTCCTTTGAAGGGAAGTCTCTTCATCATTGGCTTTCCCATCATCCATAACAACCACTGTGGCCGGCTTAGTCGTTGTTTTCTTTATCCTCTTCTTTTGAGTCCCAACCGAGAAAGAGCGTCGCCTTTTTGGTTGCTTGTTCTCGGAGTGGGAACTCCGAGAGGAGGCACCCTCACCGGAAGCAGATCTGCGGGCACTGCTTTAAGCAAGGGCACTTTGCAGCACCCTCCTGGCCTCTTCGGGGTCAGCTAAGACGTTGACCTCAGGGCAGGTAACAGAACCCTACGGAAAGTCTTGAATCAAGCAAAAAACGGAGTTAGCAGTTCCACGAACTCAAACGAAATCTAGTGTTGTGATTTCCAGAATTTTTTGAACCCATTGGTTCACGCCTTGAACCCGTGGTAGTTCCCATCAGGTAGATGGAACAAAAGAAACAAGAAGATCAACAACAACAGAAAATAATTTTTTTACGAAGGAAGAAATAAACAAATCGAAAACTTGTGAAAACGGTTCCACGACTCAGGAAAAGGCGGAGTTGTGGCCGAAATAATGTCCCTAATAGCGATGATGACGAATCACTCCATCCACCCGTGATCATTGTCATCATCCACACTGGCGAGAAGAACGTGGTGGCCACGTTTGCTGAAGCTTAATACTCCCCCACAGAAATTTGGGAGAGTAAAGATTCATCGTGTGTGAAAGGGTTAGGGTTTCCCTGGTCTCAGTGCACATTTGGCGAAGGCAAGCCACTGTTCGCTATATAGATAAGCCTACTTGTGCTAAGCAGACCTGGTATCGGTGGCAAAACTCCAAAATTATAGGGTCGAGCCCTTCATTCGACCCTAGGGAGAATGGACCCACAGTAAAGGGCTATGTATAAACATACGTAAAATCCTTCTTGGTGAAGGTAACCCGCTCTATCATATCCGTGGTGAGAATTTTAAGATTGGGGCAATTGCAATCCTCTTTCATAGTTGGAATACTAGAAGGGCGAATGTAGGAGGGATACCTACTAACAGGCCAAGTCCGTGAAGATGCAAATGTGCCCTTCTCTTGAAAGTCGTTAGCAGTACTGAGATGTTTTGATATGATGGTGCTTACACTAGGAGGTTCAGAATCGACATCAACTTCTTTGTCCTTATTTTCTTTTGGGCCTCCACCGAATAGAAGACCGGAGTTTCCAAAGAGTGCAGTCAAAGAAGCCATGGAAATAAAGGGTCATTAAAACTTTTGCTAAGAGAGTTGAAGAAGGTGGCCAATTTTCTAAGCAGATGCAAGGAGGAAGAAAGGATTATGAAAATTTTGGAAGTTAATAAGTGAAAATAATGAGTATAAGGTAAATTATAGATGAAAAAAATCGTAGTTATGATTAACTCAAAAACCGACAAAAATATTTGCCAAATCTTGGGGTGACACGTGTTCGGGGTATTAAATGCGAGAAAATGTGCGTCCTTTCAAGTGTCAGAAACTGTTCAGGAACTTTCCCGCCAAGAAAGGAGTCTTCACCAATTTCCGGATAACACAAAGATATGTTACCGGAAAGCAAGAGGACTATCTGTATGGGGTAAAATTAGTTTATCATAAATGGTCGAATGGAAGCATGACACGTGGAACTGAAGATAGGTAAAAATCGAGTCAAGTAACGACCAATACCGAAAATAACAAATTCAACCGACATCAGGTAAATCCCGAAGGGAGCATGGTCAACATGAGAAGATCGAGTATTTGCCATCAGATAGCATTCAATGAGGGAATATTCTAACATTAAATGAGCGACCATTACAGAAAATATTTGCATTCATGGCATGCCGTTACATGTTCATCAATGACTCTTTTATTATCATTTAAGAGGAGTTTGATCCTACGATCTTGTTTCCCTAGGTAAAGCTATAAATAGTAAGCTCAACAACCATTATAAGGGGACGAAATACTTCCTAATACAAAAGCTTCATCTTGTTACTTTGGTTCTCAATTTAACAACTTTGCTTACATTTTGTTGTTATTCTCATTTTTACTCTCGGAGACATTGCGTTCGGAGCCAAGCTTGTCATCTTTTTCGATTTCAATTGCTAATCTTAGTATTTATTTTATCTATTTATTATTTGTTGGATCAAATCAATTCGTTTGTCTATTAACCACGTAATAAATTCAATTGTACCATTTTACGGGTAAACAATGGTGAAGTCATCCTCTTTCATTTCATAATCCCATTGATGTTCACATGTGTGTGAATATATGAAGTACATTCGAGCAAATTTTGTTGTTGTTTACAATTGAACAAACTCTTTGAAGAGGGTAGACATGTATCCTTGAAACGTCTATTCATTCTTTAGAACATAATTGAAAGGGTCAAGGTTATAAGTCAATTAGTGTTATATACTACGCTTTTTTCCTCTAAATTGAGTTATCTTATCGGCTAGATCGATGACCAAACCGGCAATAATCGATACTTGATACCCGACAACTAATATCTTAAAGGTTTGATTTTCGGTTTAGCATAATTATAATAACCGATATGTTGAACAGATAACATTTACAACCGAACCGAACCGACCGATACTCACCCTTATTTCAGAGGAGTCGAACCTGAAATCTCCACTTAGAGACGGAGGAACTCGTCTATCTCATATTCCTATTAGATGAGATAAACACTTATCTCCTCCTCAACATCACTTTTCCTTATTGAAGTATTTAGACTTTAACGTTTACTCTAAAAATAAATTAAAAACATAGATACTATTTATCAACCTAAAAGATAATATAGTTAACTCTTTATGGTAACAAAGGGTAAAGATGATCAAAAATCTGTTAGAACCGCATAAACTACAATCTCTTACGGTTTTAACGAATATAACTTGAATTCTACTAATTAATGTGCTACTAATACAGAAAATATTTCCTTCTAGACCGAACTTTCGTGATTCGGCTTTGAAACCACAATGTGTTTGACAAAAAAATAAAAGAAAAGCCGCGATTTCTTTTTCTTTTTCTTTTCCGAATAGCCTCAATATCTTATTTCTTTAATTGTGTTATTAGGCTTAAGTGGCCCGAGAGTCAGTGTCAGGAGTTATGACGTGTGTAAATGGCATTTGGAAGGCGGAGCTTTCAAAATGATTATGCCGAACAATTTCAAAATAAATTTTCATGAACTAGTGAACAATTTCAAGGATTCCAATTAAATTGAATTGTTGCGCCCGCAAACTTTGATTAAAATGTTTGGTACTGGTTAGGCTTTCTTAATTGGTCATGACTAAGTTGGATCTTCTACGAAACAATCGGTATAAATTAAATAAAATAATACTTAAGAAGGAAGCTTAATCGGAATGAATAATAATTTTTCTTCTATGATCGATCGATATAAACATTAACAACTCCAAATTGGATCAGTTTCTCCTAAGAATTTTAGATTTTCTTAATGGAAGCAGTTACTGAATGCCTATCGATTTCGATCAGTCTAAACGTTTTGCAGCGTAAACTTTCCATTATAGCCCGTTTGATCAAGTTTTTAAATTCAACTTATTTGAAAAGTATTTTTCTTAAAAGTCTTTTTTTCAAAGGGGTATTATCACTTTTAGTCCGCGCCAGAAACTATTTATATATTATAGCAAAAGTGTATAAAATTTGTATATAACATACACAATGTATATATATATATACAAAAAAATATACAAATTTTATATATTTTTTTTACTATTATTTTTCAGCAGCTATACAATGTGATTTTCCAAAAGTAGTATACTTTTGGTAAAATAATTTTTGTTTGACTAGTTAATTTGAAAAACACTTTTGAATACTTAGCAAAAATTAGTATTTATCCAAACTTTTAAGAAGTGTTTCTAAATATATTTTATTTCAAAAGTACTTTTCAAAAAAGTATTTTTGGAGAGAGTGATTTTTTTCTACTTCTCCAAAACTACTTTTGCTTCTACTCAAAAGTTATTTTTATTCTAAAAGCTTGACCAAATACAATAATTTTGACAAAAAGGTTTTTTTTTTCTTAAAAAGTATTTTTAGGCTTGGAGAAATTTGGCTAAACATATTAGTCCAACTTGAAATGTTTTAACCATTGATCTAGTCATCTAGATACCAATCGAATATTGAGTGCACTAACATCGAGAGAGTAGAAGTCTCATAATAATTATGCTATTTTCCTTAGCAGTTATTTTTTACATGGCTTAAACATTGAGTGGGAGAAATGATAAACAAATATTAAAGAAAAACGTTTTGACGAGTTAAAAGTTAGGTGGTTTGTCAAAAAAGAATAATTAGACTAGTTAATCTTTGAACAACTAACCTCTGTGTTTAGTTCACAGTAAGTAACTGAAAATATACTCGGATAGTGATTTACTACAGTTCCCAACTTAGTACGTTAGAAATTCAATACAAATATCGAACAATGAGTGAGAGAAAAAAAATTAGTTTCAAACGAATAGAGCTGCATCAATTAATTACGTAGGTTTTAGATGTTCTCCAGCAGCTTTACAATTTTTAATGCGTACGGGACGTTGGGCAAGAGCTATATTACCTCTATATCAATTTTAATTTTTTTGGGGGGGATATTTTCTTTGCAATAAAAACTTGTTCAGTAGGTCTAACATCAATTGTTGAAAATCTCATTAATAGCATAACTTTTATGCTTTGCTGCCAAATAAAGAAGCAGTTTACTTTGTTATTCTCTCATTTCTTTTACCAGTCTCTTATATTAAAAATAATTTTTTTAATTATCTATTTTAGCAAATTAATAAAAAAATTACCAATTCCTTTCAATATCATCCTTATTATAACGTATCGACACTCCTCAAATTTATCAGAATTATAACTTTAATAACCATTAACAAGAGTAATTTATTAGAATAAACACTTAAAAAACAATTTCTTAAGGGGTATGTCTAATCAACAGAAGACTAATAAAAGGAAATGGGGGCAGTACAACTCAAAACTTTAATATATTATTATTATTTAAAAAATAAAAAGTTCTATCTGTCTCTTTTTTGTGACAGTATCTTTTTATTAATTTGTTTTAAAAGAATGGCAATTTTTATATCTAAGTCATTTATTACTATCTAGAATTGTAGTGTAATATGAAAAGGATTTGTCCATCATTAATTAAAAGTTTCAATTCGAGCATTGACAATGAGAATTTGTTTTTTAATAGGGGACACTTTCCCTCTTATTAAGCGTTACATAATAATATAAATTTGAATTAATCAAGAGCAATACCCATACCAAACACCCACCGAGAGAAAAAATTAGTAATTACTCCCTCCGTTCACTTTTAATTGTCCAGTATGGACTTTGTACGTCTTTTAAGAAATAATAAATGAAGTGTATAATTTACCATAATACTCATAATAATTGATGCATATTTTAATGGATTTGAGAAAAAATAATTTGAAATAAGTAATTAATAATGTAGGTATAATAGGAAAAAAAAAATATCTTCTCTTGATATGCTAAAAATGACAAGTAAAATTAAAAATCTATTTTTAAAATACTGGGCAAGTAAAAGTAAACGGAGAGTACATAAGTTACGTCCAAATGCCTAAACTAATCATTTTTAAAGAGGAAAAAACAAAATATGTTATGAAAATAATTATATTGTGGATGTCCATTTATTACTCTGCTATAGATAATCTTCTTGAAGAAGATTATCCATTTAGTACTCTGTTGAAGTTTATCTACAAGCAGCTGATGCAGGCAGGTTGCAAGCAGCTCAATAAAATGATTTGCAGTAGCTTCTTATTAAACAGACAGGTTGCAAGCAGCTCATGCAGATAGCTTACAAGTAGCTAAAGAAAAGCCTTGTAGTTACTTCCTGAAAAGCCTCACAGCTGCTTCCTTTCTTCTATAAATAGAGGAGTTTGCAGTTCATTATGTACATAAGTTTGAAATTTGAATAATATATCAATCTCTCTCTATACTTGTCTTCAGTTTATTTACTTTACAATATTTATTTTATAACACGTTATCAGCACGAGACTCTGCCATCTCGAGCAAATACTTTAAAAGTATNACTCTGCCATCTCGAGAAAATACTTTGAAAGTATCAAATGTACGAACTTTTTTTTTCTAAATAATGTCAAATCTTTCTAAACTTGAATTTGTAGCCCTGGATATATCGGGCAAAAGCTACATGTCTTGGGTGCTTGATGCCGAAATTCATCTTGATGCGATGGGTCTGGCAGATACCATCAAGGATAAAAATCACGCATCAAACCAAGATCGTGCCAAAGCAATAATATTCCCACGCCATCACCTTGATGAGGGCCTGAAAATGGAATATCTTACTGTTAAAGATCCAGTCATACTGTGGGATAATTTGAAAGATAGATATGACCACCTGAAGATGGTCGTTCTTCCACAGGTACGATATGATTGGACTCATTTAAGGCTACATAATTTTAAATCTATCAGTGAGTATAATTCTGTTATGTTCAGAATTATTTCCCAATTAAAATTATGTGGTGATAATATTACTAATCATGATATGTTGGAAAAAACTTTCACCACTTTTCATGCCTCGAACATGCTCCTGCAGCAGCAATATTGAGAGATGGGATTCAAAAAGTATTCTAAACTTATCTCACAACTTCTTGCAGCCGAGCAACATAATGGGCTATTAATGAAAAACCATGAAAGCCGATCTAATGGTTCTTGTCCATTCCCTGAAGTGAGTGAGACGAACTTCCACCAAGCTAAGCGTGAAAGAGGACGTGGCCCCAGTCGTGGTCATGGTCGTGTTCGGAGAAGAAACACTAATCATGGTAATAATAATGTACCAAAGAACCATCCTCACCACCAGCAGTGAAAAAGGAAGAAACAAAAGCATGAAGCGGTGCAAACAGCAAATGCAAAATATGCATGCTATAAATGTGGAGGAAAAAGGCAATGGCCACGTACATGCCGTACGCCAAAGCACTTGGGTGAGTTGTATCAAGCCTCCCTGAAGAAGAATGAGAAAAATACTGAAGCAAATTTTATTTCTGAAGATAATTTAGACTTCATGCATTTGGATGTAGCTTATTACTTTGCACTCCCGGAAGGAGAAACAAGTCATGTGATCGGTGATGAATCTGTAGAGATGTAAATATTTTAATTTTTATTGTTTGTAGTAGATAGTATGGTTATATAATACTTGTACATAAATAAAAGTTATGCTTTGATAATAATATTTATTATCATATTTATTTGTTTATGTCATTTTGAAGAATATAGATAATCCTCAAATTATGTTTGGATCAAACACCAATCATGAAGATATTTATGTAATTGATAGTGGAATAACTTATGCCATATTTAAAGATTAGAAATACCTTTTTTATTTGCATAAGGAAAAAGCAAATGTTTCTACAATTTCTGGTAATATAAGTTTGATTGAAGGCTCCGAAAGAGCTATTGTATTTTTGTCTAAGGGAACAAAACATATTATAGACAATGCATTATTCTCCTCCAAGTCCCGAAGAAACTTGTTGAGTTTTATAGATATCCGCCGAAATGGGTATCATGTTGAGACAATAGATGAAATGAACGTGGAATATCTTTGTATTACAAAGAATATTTCTGGCCAGAAATGCATTGTAGAAAAGTTACCAACTTTATCTTCTGGCTTATACTATTCAAAGATTAGTACAGTTGAAGCACACTCTATCGTAAACCAGAAGTTTACTGATTCAAATACTTTTGTGCTTTGGCATGGCCGTTTGGGCCATCCTGGATCAATAATGATGAGACGAATTACTGAAAATTCGAGTGGGCATCCATTAAAGAACCTGAAGATTCTTACAAATGGTGAATTTTCTTGTGATGCTTGTTATCAAGGCAAAATGATCGCTAGACCATCACCAATGAAGGTTGGCATTGAGTCTCCTGCCTTTTTAGAGCGTATACATAGGGATATATGTGGACCTATTTACCCACCAAATTGGTTGTTCAGATATTTTATGGTCCTAATAGATGCATCTTCAAGATGGTCTCATGTGTGCCTACTATCATCTCGCAACCTGACATTTGCAAAGTTATTAGCCCAAATAATTCGATTAAGGGCACAATTTCCAGATTATCCTATAAAAGATATTCGCCTTGATAATGCTGGAGAATTCTCATTTTAAGCTTTTGATGATTACTGTCTATCAGTTGGGATAAAAGTTGAACATCGTGTAGCTTATGTTCATACTCAAAATGGCCTTGCAGAGTCATTTATTAAACACCTGCAGTTGGTAGCAAGACCACTACTTATGAAAAATAGAATTGCCCACTACTGTTTGGGACCATGCTATCTTGCATGCAACATCACTTATCCGTCTCAGACCGACATATTATAATAAATATTCTCCATCACAATTAGTTTTTGGTCATGAACCAAATATTGTCCATCTACGAATTTTTGGATGTATTGTATATGTGCCAGTAGCACTACCACAACGCAGTAAGATGGGCCCGTAAAGAAGGTTAGGAATATATGTTGGGTTTGAATCACCCTCTATTATTCGCTATCTTGAACCATTGACGGGAGATTTATTTACTGCTCGATTTGCAGATTGTCGATTTGATGAAACAAATTTCCCACAATTAGGGGGAGAGAAAAAGGAAATCAAAAGAGAAATTGNAATTTTTGGATGTGCTGTATATGTGCCAGTAGCACCACCACAGCGCAGTAAGATGGGCCCCCAAAGAAGGTTAGGAATATATATTGGGTTTGAATCACCCTCTATTATTCGCTATCTTGAACCATTGACGGGAGATTTATTTACTGCTCGATTTGCAGATTGTCGATCTGATGAAACACATTTCCCACAATTAGGGGGAGAGAAAAAGGAAATCAAAAGAGAAATTGTGTGAAAAGTTTCATCATTATCTCACTTTGATCCACGTACCCCTATATATAATCAGGAGGTCCAGAAGATCATCCATTTACAGAATATAGCAGATCAAATGCCAGACGCATTTACGGATTTGAAAAGAATAACTAAGTCACATATCCCTGCAGAGAATGTGCCTATCAGAATTGATGTCCCAGCAGGACCATCTACTAGCATGAGAGCTAATGAACCTAAAATACGCCTGAAGTGTGGTAGGCCTTTGGGTTGTAAGGATCGAAATCCTAGAAAACAAAAATCGACAAATGATTAAAATGCTATTATGAAGGGATCTCCTGAAGAGACCCAAGATCTGATTAGTTCTGAGATTCCTGAAGAAAATCAATAAACCCGAGACTCAAGTGAGTGAGGAACTTTTAATAAGTTCTACTAGTGATGGGATTAATTTAAATCGATCTGAAATAGTGGTGGATAATATTTTTGCATATAATGTTACACTTAACATTATACAATATAGTGAGAATCTTGAACCTCGACAAAGATCTGATTGGCCAAAATGGCAAGAGTCAATTCAATCGGAATTGAAGTCACTTGCTAAAAGAGAGGTCTTTGGACCAGTAATACAAACACATGCTGGTATAAAACCAGTTGGTCATAAATGGGTTTTTGTGTGAAAAAGGAATGATAAAAATGAAGTTGTAAGATACAAGGCTCGTCTTGTTGCACAAGGATTCTCACAACGACCCAGGGTCGATTATGACGAAACATATTCACCCGTTATGGATGCCATAACATTTCGATATCTCATCAGTTTAGCCTTACATGAAAGGCTTGAAATACATCTAATGGATGTAGTTACAGCTTATCTATACGGGTCACTTGATAATGAAATTTACATGAAAATCCCTGAAGGATTTAAAATGCTTGAAGCATATTCAAAATCTCGGTAAATGTACTCAATCAGATTACAAAGATCTTTGTACTTTAAAGTAATTTGGGCACATGTGGTATAATCGCCTTAGTGAGTATTTGCTAAAAGAGGGTTACACAAATGATGTTATTTGTCTATATATTTTAATAAAAAATAATGGCATCAGAATTTGTTATACTTGCAGTTTATGTTGATGACATGAATCTTATTGGAGCTCCAGAAGAGCTCCAAAAGGCAATTGAATATCTTAAGAAAGAATTTGAGATGAAAGATCTTGGAAAGACAAAACTTTGTCTTGGTCTGCAAATTGAACATTTAGGAGACGAGATCTTTATCCATCAA